>JABASP010000138.1:0-76967 GCA_019776565.1 Sminthurinus signatus
TACTCTGGCTAAGAGAAATGGCTATTACTCTGGCTAAGAGAAATGGCTATTACTCTGGCTAAGAGAAATTGCTATTACTCTGGCTAAGAGAAATGGCTATTACTCTGGCTATTGTTTAGGATACGATCAAAAAGCTACTACTGCCATGAGAAAAAGATGTAAATAAAAGAGAAGCTGTTCTCAGTTCTCAATAAAGTAGCTCCTATGTAACAACAAACTTAAAAGTTCCAAAATGTGGGCTACACGAAAAGCCCGAATTTGGGACAAAATTAAATGGGCGAAAACTCAGGGCGTTAGCAGGTTATAGTAACAAAAGAGTTTTAACCAATAATTATGATATTACAACCAACTCCAATCTAAAATTGCAATTTAGTTACTGAGCTCCACATTCCCGCTTTCGACAATGGAACAATTCTGAGCCAAGGGATACGGATATGTTCAGAAGTCCTATATATTCCCGTCATTTGACGGACCTTTTTACTTGTTAGTAATACAAGCCACAGAACAAGTCAAAGAACCTATAAAATTCCTGACATCGGATATCTGATATCCAATTTCGTACAATACATCTCAATTTTCAATGAAGGAAATCTCACTTGGTCCTCAGTTAATTAATTTTCTCCATAAAGTAAAATTGAATCAAATCGAAATTCGGAGTGAGTATGAAATAGAGAAGGTGGTTTTTTTCTAGCTATTTAATAATAAATAATAATATACCCTTTTATATTTTATAGCCAATGACTCTTTGACTCTTTTACAGTGGCTGTATAATATAATATAATGTACTTTACTTTTTTTCCCAGCTCAAACTTTGTGATGCATTTTACCCCTTTGCATTTTTTACTTTTCTCCACGTGCCATACATGTAATATGCATGGAGATACCAAGTAAACATAAACATAAACAAAAAAACAGGAGAGAGGAAAGAAAACATTTCCCATTTCACATTTCCCAAAATAGAAATTGGAAAAAAAACTTATCATCATCCCTGTCGTCCTTTTTTTAAAGATGATTTTTATTTTTATATCCTGCTAAAAAAAGAAAGTGCTGGATGCTAGATTCTAGATTCTTGGTTCTAGCTGCGAGATGATGAGTGTATATCATAAATATTCCATGTACAATATACAATAGACAGAGTGTAAAATGTACATATGTAGCAAAAAAGGGAAAATGGCACTGAGAGTCAACGCATCCCTAGAAAATGAAAACAAAAATGAAAATGACATGAGGCTGTGTACTGTGTACTACTGATAAAAGATAAAACTCCCCTGAACTTTTACCATCCATATTTTATTCATAGATACGTTCATCCATATACATATTACATATATTATGTATGAATAGACTCAATTTATTTACATTCTACATTCTATATCCATACACTATACAACTTTCTCCAAGTAAAAGCAGAGGAAAACTGTGAACTGTGAACTAGGAAAGAGAAAGGGATTTCGTTGTTCAAATGAGAAGGACGGAGAGTGAAAGCGTGAGTGAGTGAGTAGAAATTTTTTACAACCTGTCGACGTCAAACATCACACTGACTTGTTACGATTAGTGAATGAAGAAGAGAAAAGGAGCTGAAAGATAAAGCAAAAAATGCAAAAGTAAGAGATCTATCACTTTTTTTACATCTCCCCATAAAAAATTGACCGCATTTCATTTTCATTCCCGCTTTCCCGCTTTGTATGCACTCAGGCTACAAATGTAAAGAATACATAATATATAGTAGAAGATGCAAAGACAGCTGCGTGTTGTGTATTCTTCAGCTTATGAAGAGCGAGTTAAGAGTTAAGTTAAAGAAGAACAACTTGTTACGTATAAGTCTATACATACAAAGATATACACAGATACATGATAAATAACAATGCTACATACTGCTAATATAAAAAGATCCCGTGACTCGTGTACAGAGTAAACAGTAAAACCCTGGACAATCTTTCTTCGTGCTCAATCATTCTTTTGTTCTCTTTTACTTTGAGCTTCTTTCCCCCCTCGCCCATCCTATTTCACATCTACTTTTATAAGGAAAATCATAATCACCATCATCTTTAGATGACTACTTTTCCTCCAAAAACCAACATCAAAATAAAATATGTCTACAGGATAAATGAGCGAACGAATGAATACGAAAAGCCTGTTACTTCTTTTCTTTTGGACTCTTTTCTCCTCTTTCAAGTTCTCAAGCCTCAAATCTCCAATCTCCAGGCTAGCCGTATTGTATTGTATTGTAGTTTTGTTCACAGTTATTATTTGTCTAGGACAGGAAAAAAGAAATCCACTCATTTCATTTTCTTTTGGAATCTTGACAGAGTGACGCAAGTCAGGAATCACAAATGACAGGATGAAAAAAAAAGAAAATAAAAGTCCATCTCTGATTCAAAATACAAATGTAATAATAATACTGGTGGAGTAAAAATAAGAGCTGAATCTGTGTCGAGAACTAACTGTGGAACTGTTCTCACCAATACAAATGAATAAATTATTAGCATGATTTACTATACAGCTAATAATAATAATATGTAATATTTGTTATGTCTTATGTCCCATCTATGAACTATGAATAGATAAGACTGTGAAAGTAACGACATACATTATTAGAGGAAAAGGAGCTTTCTTTTCTTTGATTCCTTCCCTTTCTTGTCAGTTTTTATATTAGGCTGTTATGGTGACTGTTGCGTGCGTGACGCCTGATGCCACTTATCTCTTTCAGAATCATCACAGCATTACCGCTCTTCATTATTATTATGTAGGCTTGTCTCTGTCTTGGATTTTGGGTGTTCGGTTTTCTTTTTTCGTTTTTTGGTCTTTGATTTTGGGTCTTTGGACGAGTGATAAATTTGCCTTGTTATACTAAAGATAATAAAAAAGGATAGAAAACTAAAAATCGGAGAGTGGAGACAGCATCAAGCATCAAACATCAAGTCTCAAGCCCCAAGCCAAGTCATCATCATGAAAGATAAGACAAGAAATCAAATGCGCCGAGGAAATCAGAAATCAGACAAAGAAATAAAGTCAGAGAATAAAAAAAAGCTAGAGACTATTCGTGTACTTGGATCTGTGAGCTGTGAGGGACACACAAATTGGAAAAAGTAGGCGACTGGAGCAAATAAAACGGAGAAAAGCTTGACAAAAGCACACTGTACATGAATACGCCTGTTCCCTGTTCACTGTTCCTTGATCAAATATAGATAGATTTTTCACATCTTTCTCTTTTCATTTCATTACTTTTTGCGAAAGTAGAAATAGAAAAGGAGAAAGAAAACGCAAAGACAGTTGCAGTGAGTATAATAATGTAATATAAAGCTTTTGAGCTGTTATATGTACTATAAAATAAATTATGTACAGTGTATAACATAATATGATAATGCATAATGAATAATGAAGCTGTGGTGTTTGCCCAAGTACAAATTACGAGAAAGCAAAAACCTCGAAACTCGAAAGTTAACAAGATTTTCAATGGAAATCAAACAAGTATAATATTCTAATTATTTTAAGTGCCGTGATCTTGATCAGGCCGAAATTGAAACAAGATAAAGTTGATTGAAATTCTATATTCTATACAAGCCTCATCTATGCTACAAACTTTATACTTCATACCGTACCGTGTGTACAAAAGCTCGAAGCAAAAGTTACAAAGGTTCAGATTACAGGTTACAAATAAAAATGGAATAAAATGTTGACTTTTCCCATGTCACAACAATTTTTAAAAACATCAACAACAACAACAAGAATTCCAAGTCAGTTTAAATCAAAGTAAATGTAATTGATACCCCATGTATGTAGTTTCCGTGAATACAAAGAAGGAAACCTCAATTCGTTCCTTCTGGAGCTCAGTAACTAGACGGCCCATCGTCAGTGTAGTTTCCACCTAAAAATAAATAAAAAATTTCTTCAAGTCCACACACAAAAAGTTTCATGATTTCTCAGTTCTCAGTAAACAGAAAGTTTACTAGCGTGGAATAAAATAATTTAATGTATAATAAGAGTTAGAATAAGAAGATACGCCCTTGTTTGGAATTCATGGTTTTCTATTTTTCCTGTGAGTCAGTTGGAATTAAATACTAGAAAAGTGCATTACATTCACATCAGAGTTTTGTTTTTTATAAATATTTAATGTAGATTTTTCCTTCAGAAAAAATTGATTTTTGAATAATGGACTCTAGAGTGAAAAGGAAAATAAAGTTTTCCGACAGTTTAAAAAGCTTAAACTTCAAAAAGTCTTAAAAAGTTTATCGAATCTTTATCTTTCAATGGAAAAATTCCAACAATTTTATGTTCGGATATCTTACTTTTCACAGAATTTGAAAATAAAAATAATACTGCTCGAGCTTCTATGTTTTCTGTTTTAACTACCGTATTGTATATTGTATATTACTTTCCTAATTTAGACTTGATTCCCCACTGAGGTGTTAAATTTCCTATTTCTACTTTCCATTTTTCCCTCTCTCCAACGGCCTTGGAGTTTGGAGTCAAAAGAAAGTCGAAAGAGAAAATAAGAGGCCAGGAAAAAAATGTGTAAAATGTACGACGTGAAATTCAAAACTTGAGAAAGGCCCTTTAGAAAGACGGCAGTGACAAATGACAAATATACAAAAGATTCACTCCGATTTCTCTAGAATCATTATGATTAGTATGCAAGCCGTTTGAGTGTGGACTAATCATGCAAGTGCACGTACGATGTGTGTGCGTGTAAGAGATAGAGAGAGCTAAAGAAAATTTCCATCTCAATTTTCATTTTCTAAGAAAGGGTACGTATGCACCATTATCATTAGTCATTCGTCATGCATCATACACCAGTAGTATGACAAATGGAATTTGAGATGCAATCATGCAACCTTAGACCTTATTATATACGCATATATCTGTTGATTACTTCTACAAACCTGTGTACTTCATTCCTTAATTTTTTGAAAAAAAATGTTTACATATCTTGTGCAAGTAAATAGTGAATCTAGGTGAGTCTAAACAAAAAAACTTATTTACTCTCTCCATCTCTACAACATCTATTTTCTATTTATGCGCCGTTCCTGTTCCAAGTTTTCTAATTCTCAATAGGGAAAAGTTAAAGAGAAAATGAATGTGTAATAAATAATAAAGGAGAGAAATGTATGTTTTACATCTCTAAACTAACATCTGTATCAGGATCTAGAATCCAGAATCCAGATTAATTCAGTCTTCCGTGAATTTTATTTACACAGAGGCCTCTGACATGACGCAATCTCTCTACAAAATTAGACGTCCCCATGACGAAAAGTTTCAACTGTATGATTAAAATTAAATTTGTTCTTCCTTTCTTTAGGACTACCTCAAAACTCAAAACTCGGAATTCCTTACTCAAGACTCAAGACGACTTTAATCTTCACTATAGATACCAAATAACAACTTTGGTTCAGATACTTTGTTGTAAATCAGCCACTCGTTGGTTTTGAAAACTTAGTTGAAGATCCCTCGGTCTTCGATCTTAAAATTACAAAATTACAGACAAAATATGAAAGGAATGAAATTCATTGGAGTTATAGACGAAAAAGATGTGCGACACGTGATCACATGATCAATGATCAGCGTGTAGACTAAAGACTTGTAGATTCTAAATTATGTAGATTTCTATCAAACTAATTCCAAGAACGAGGAACAGAGTAAACAGTATAAACAGCACTAGGCTATGCGGGAAAGGTAAAGGTAATAGGTGTGCATCTGTGCGTACTTCAAGTGTTTGTGTGGCATGAAGTACTTGTTTTAGTCTGTATAATTTAACCAGTGAATAAAATTGATGGTTAAAGTTCATAGTTCATTGTATCAGAAAAGAGCACAGATCAACAAATCCTTAGCTGAATCATGTTTTTCCTATTTTATTTCTAGCCTCGTCCACTCTTTCATCTAATAATTATACTAATTACAAATAACGAATAACATTTGAAATTCACCCAACTTACTCTCAACTCTAAATCTGAATAATAAGAGTACTTAAAGATTGTAATTCAGTAATTTAAATCAAACGATGAAACAGGTAAAAGATGAAAGGGGTGAATCTATTTGTATTAAGAGATCATTTTTCATTTCCATATCTGTGTCCCACATTAAACACTAAACATTAATCATCATATTAAATGTAGTAAGTTACACATGAAGCATCGAGCATTGAGCCGCTGCTGCCTGAATACAGAACACAAAATATGTCTGCTGCATATTTAATGTATAAAATGAAATTAATTTGAAATGAAAACAAAAAAGCTTATATTCTCCCGCTGTAAGCTGTAATACTTTAGTTTGGAGTTTTGAGACCAAACGATGAAAATACAAAATACAATTGCTTTTGTACTAGTGTTTTGAATGTTGTATGAATGGGAAAACTACTGATGAACTTTCTTTACTGGACTGTAAAAACATAAGACATAAAATGATGCACATAAATCCAGTATCTAGATTTTCTAGACTATAGACTCTAGAATCAAGACCTTTCAGTTTTCACACTGCAAAATTCAAAGTAGAATGCGCAATGTACATGCAAAGTTATATATATCTATATAATCTATATACTATATACACAATATAGGGAACAATTAATTTCCAGGATCCATGAGTATTTATACGATAATGAGACTTTTGTTTTCACTTCCTTTTCCGTAATGCTCAATTCAGGGTTCAGGGTCTTATCAATTAAGAATTAAGAATTCAGAGGAAAATCACATTACGGACAGAGAATAATTACAAGTATACACACAATTAAAATGTTCATCAGTTCCAACTATAGGCCGCCAGATTAGGACTATGATGAGCAGTACAAGTATAGAGAATAGAAAAGCATAGGATCGTGTATATTGTTTGTCTATATAGACATAGATATACAATATACTTAATAAAATTATAGTGTCTTTGACTAACATGGCATGTTAATTCAGTTCAGATGTCGACTGTCAGCATACGAAGTGATACATAATACATAATACAATCACTGAAGCACTGTTTCTATGTCTAGTTGATGCATTAAATATTACATATTACATAGTGTCCTCAATTTAAGTATTAAGTATGTAACACAAATCACAATGGAATATTGTGTTTATTAGGTTGCAAATTTCAGTATTGAGTACTGAGTACAATAATATTGAATATTGAATGCTCGAAACTCAATACTCAATACTGAATTCAAATTTTTCTAGCCAACTTATTCTTTCACCTATTCAAAATTCAAAATAAATACAATGTACATTTTTTTAAAAAAAATTGGTCAAACCTGTTTATCTATATCTGCAACATCTCGCTGGTAGCCAAGAACTCCGTACAAGCTTATAACATTCTACAAGTAAAAAATATATGATTTAATCAATAATCTATCATCTGTATATTTTTTATCAGCCATCAGAACATGGAAAGAAGAAGACAATATTGTATTATGAAACTAATATTTAAGGAATTGGAAGTTGGAAGTTGAAAGTAGTGGGATATTAATAATAATTACTTGTGTGATGAGAGCGATTATGGGTATAAATGGGAGAACAATCAGTTGGAGCATTTGCAACTTTCTTCCTCTCTGCCAACTCCGATCGTAACAGCCCATCTAGATACATAACAGTATATATTCGTAATTGACAGATTATTATTTATTATAATATTTAGGCAATCGAATGAAGACAAGAATATTATAAACTCTATAAGAATTTATACTGTCTCTAAACTCTAAATGACTTCAAAATAATTATAAATCATAAAAAGTTCACCTTAACTCTAACAAAACTAGTTTCGGATCCCAGTGACCCTTGATTTGATGCAGAGTCCTCTCGTTTCGTCTTGACCGTCTTGCAACAATTCCACGGACACATTTCACTAAGACTGATGGCAGGATGGTAAATCTGAGAATAGGTTTCCGTAGCATCACCTTGCACTGTATTATTACCGCCGTCTGTGAGTGCACCTGAATTAGCGTTGGGACTAGAATAATTAATATTAATATTGGTACAGCCTGACAGATTTTGATTTTGATTGGGGTTTAATGGAGAACAGGAGTTGGAGTTTAAAATAGTAGATTGAGGATTTGCGTTTGGATTTGCATTTGGATTTGCATTTGGATTTTGATTAGAGTTGAAGTTGGAGTTTTGAATTTCATTTTGCTTGTTTAGTAGTTGTTGATTTGTTTTTTGTTCTTCTATATTCCTCTGAATGTAAATGTCGGACGTTTCCAGGGGTTGATGTCGAGCAACGGAATCATTTTGTTCGTGAACATGGATATCATCCAAATTAATACTGACAACACTCGACAGGGACTTTGCACATCTTTTTCGACACTCGGGAACGATTTTACGAAATTGAGGCAGCATACTTTTGACTTTTAGTTTTAAAACTCTTGTACTTTTTAAAAGTTGTTCTTAATTTTAATTTTAATTCGAATTCGGACTGTGCAATGTGTACAAGTACTTTTATTCCCATTCACATACAAGTACAAATACACATACAATGATTTTGTATGGGTATGCTTTTTGACTCTTGCACTTGATCGCCGCTTCACTCTTCACTCTTCATTCAAATAGAAAACAGACAGCAGCAATCATTGTAGCATGTAGTATGTAGTGTGTAACAAGTACACATAGTGTTCAAACTAAATCAATTGACTGTCGAGGTCACAAAACACAACATGAGAGAATGCATGTGAGTCTCAAAATTGAAATGAAAAGTGACTCAAGTATGACAATTTCAAAGAAAGGAAACCAATGCTAATGATCAAAGTTTACATTTATTTTTTACAGTCACAATCACATTCAAAAATTTCAATCACTCTTTTTAAAAACTATTTAAATTCTATACATGTATAATTTATTTTTTTCTATAACTTGCTGGTGCTTTAATGTTTTCAAAACAAAAATCAGAAATCAAAAATCTATACACTGAACAAAAAAATTTCACTTTAATCAGTAATTTTGCTTCCTTGAATTCTTTCTTATTCAAAGTTTTGTGAATCTTGAAGTTTGAAAGTATAATGAATGTGGTTTTCTTTATAGCCTTATCTCAGAATTTGCATGAATGACCACAGTAGAAATTAGTGAGGAGAGGATTCTCAAGTGAGATGAACATGGAGCAAATATGAAGAGTGATAAATGATGAAGGAAGGAAGAAAGGAGGCACGGAGCGAACTGATGTGACACTATATGACTCACTGGAGCTTAGACTGGAACTGGAACTGGAACTAAATTGAGAGGAGCTAGGGAAAAGAATTCTTGTTCTCGTTTCATCTCCCTCACCATCGGTGCTGCTGCTGTTGCTCTGTTCTATATTCTCTATTCTATATCCTCCGTCGACTGAACGGATCAGAGTTGCAATGCAATTTCCTATGTATCTCATGACTCATGACGTACAGAACAACTTGATACTTGATACTCAATAACTGTTGCTTTCCCTTTCCTGTTTTTCCATCAAAAATCAAAATCTCCAGAATCATGTATAATATATTGAGAACAAAAGTAGTTTACAAACTTACTATTTTCTTTTTGTAGCTTTATGCGTGACACTCTTCTCATCTGTTGTACATTGTCTTTCCTTTGAGTTTGCACCTGGTTCCATAAACTTTTGTAATTTTGTTTCTACTTAATGTTTAAAGCCAATAAAATCTTTTCTCGTTCTCTGTCAATCCATTTATGATACATCATAAATCATAAATCACGCAGTTTCGCATTTTCTCATTTTTCTTCTCGTTGCATATTATATGAATTCAATTTGGAAGGAAATTGAATTTTAATACATACAGTACAAGGCACATTCAGGACTGTTTTAGACTCGGAGATTGAAGATGCACTAGTGACTCAAAACTCAAAACAGGACAAAGTTGAGTGAATAGGCAACAAGGTTGGTTTATCTAGTGTAAAAATTGTAGGGATTCGGTCTGGCGGGTACGAATAGGAGAAGATCCAATTACTGTACATTTGCATTTTGCATAATATATACTCGAGATCTCCATACTCCATACTTGACACACATAAAATGGATACATATCTACGAATGAGTACATACAAATGAGATATCTAAGCTTTCAAAGTGGATTAAGAAAACCAGTTTATGGGGAGAACATGGAAATTTTGAGGCCATAGTCCATAATCAGGAATCAAGAAGACTTTAATTATGATGCCATAAATGCAGTCTGATGGGGGTAATATGACTAGAGTAAAAGCTCAGCTTCGGCGACCGAAGCGGGGAAATGGAGCTGATCTTTTTCAAAGACACTTTGAAAGTACAGAGTACAGAGTCTTCAGTCTACAACTTACAATGTATTTACAAGCTCCAGAAATTGCAACTGTACAGACATATGTAACGACAGTAATAACAATGCCTGTCTGCTTAAATCCAAGTATCTAAATAAAACTTGACTTGTGTCTTGTGTTTTGTGTCTTGCGTCTTGTATGTTGTATGAATGTCCATAAGGCGAAATTTGAACCAGTTTTCTCTGTCCAGCAATTTTTATTAAGATTATTTGTGTAAATCCAAGTAAGTAAAGTTTTTGACTCTGTCTCTGTCAAAAAGATCTGTCATGAGTCTGGAGTCTGGAGTCGGAGTAGGAATCATGCTTGTTCGGTTAAGGAGGAAAACACACAAAATGAAAGGAGGCTGAAATACACATTTGTACAAAGTAGAAAACTTATGAAGAATAAGATCGAAGATCAGATAAAACCTGTCTATTTCACTTCCATTCTGTTCTCTCATTCTGTCTAAAGTCTAAAGTCTAAACGACATGTTATAAACATAAAGAGAGGTGAAAGAGAGGGAACCAGAGAGAAAAGTAAATAACATGGACAAACTTTTAGGTTTTGGATTTTGGAAGAAATGTTTTTCATGTATAGTGGTTTTATCGGAAGCGGGATCAGAGGTAATAGGTACAAAGTAAAAAGTATTATATGTATGCACACATGTATCATTACAGATGAAAGGCATTACAGATGAAGGGTGGAAACTATTTGGATCTGACTACGTTTGAAGTTTGAAAGGAAGTTGGAAAGGGAAACTTTTGTAAAATTGTTGGAATTTTAGGATATTGAATAAATTTAGAGTTGAAGTTTTAATACACATTTGTGTAAGCAGTATGCAGTATGCAGACTTCTTTCTGTTAAACAGGAAAAATTAGAAAGATATTTTGGTCCGTTGATGGTTAATGTAAAAGCGTTTAGAGTTTGCCTCGGAGTTCCATATGCCAAAATTTCAAATGTAAAGAAAGTAAGAAAATGGCCAAAACAAGGCAATTATTAGTGATTTGTCTAAAGTTTAAATTTCCGGGACTTTCCAATTTCCAAATGCCGCATCATTTTACAGATTAAAGATAGGAAAAGTAGGAAAAAACCTACTCCATGGATTTTTCCTTTGTACCAAAAACTGTGGTGAAAGCAAGGGAAAGCAAAAAAAAATCTAGGGTAGGTTTTGCAACTCAACTTTCCACTACTGTTTATTACCATTGTGATACTCCAATAAATCATTAATGGCATCAATTGGAAATTGTAACGTACACATCTATTCAGGATTTGCGAGTTACTTTTCCTATATTCATAAATATAATAAGTAATAAGTAATAATATAATATTATTATGTTATGCAATGCAAGCTATATGTTTACATTTCCAATCCGTGTAAAATATTTGAGTCCCCTCATTTATTGATTTATAACCAAAGAGGACAGAAAACTGCATTAGCAAAAGTATCCTCATCAACTACCGTTTTTATGATGAGATGTTCATTTTGTTCTCATGAGATTTTGTTCCAAAGTTCCGTAGAACGTAAAACATAGAAGATTGGTATGATTAAGTTTTCTTTTTATGACTGTCATCTACTTCGTAGTCAGGTCCATACAGGAGCGAATACGGCATTATGGATTATGAATGCGATGACATCTCAGATGCACTAATTTCCTGCGATATTTCCACTTTATTCAAACACAGTAAGCGCATTGTGCTGAAGTAAGTCTTAACATTCAAATAGCTTTTATTCAGTCAAATAAAAGACTCTCTCATCTATTACAAGTTACAAGTATTTCACATATATGTATTACCATATTTATTATATTATGCAGGCTTACAATTTGTTAGGCTAATACTTCTTGGCAAAGCGTTTGCGGATGAATGAGCTCTCCATTTTTGTAATTGACAGTGTACAATAGTAGCGTAGACGATTTCTCATTTATCAGTTATCAGCCTACTTACTATTTACTATTTACATGTCCGTGAAAAGTTGGAACAATATGTTTAGTGGGAGAACTTTCGATCCTCAGAATCAAAAATAGGAATGAAATACTTAAAAGTACATTCTATCATTCCATCTACAATCTATGCTATTATTTGTTCCACTTGACAATGAGTATGCAAAAAATTATAGAATACATAAAGACCAAATTTCTACGGCGTATTTAACGTTTCTTTTAACATGCATTTTAACTTTTAACAAAGGAAAATCTGAATTGAAGCCACAGTCTAAAGAAAGACAAATGGAGACAAAAGTGCAAAAACCATGCCCCTTTTTTCGATTCATTCTAGAAAAATAGAAAATTTTCTAAATGTTCTCTGTAATAAGACATAAGAATATTGTAAAAGATTCAATCTTTTTTCATCAAGTTTTTTGCTAAGGAGCCACAATATGACTTCCTTGAATGAAATTAATTACTTTTTTTGCAACTGTGACACACTTTTACCTGTGCGGAGTATACATTATACACTATACACACGTGTTTTTTTTTCAGTGTTATAAGCTAGAGGAATCGAAAACACGGATTATTATATAATTGTATGTACTCAAGTAATGTGATATCAAGGCTTATAACGGGTCAATTACTTGTTCCTTGTCATCTGACATTTTCCGTTTAGTATAATTTAATGTCACAAGAACTAATAGAAAAATAAATGAGAAATAATTCCGATGCACGTGTACACTGTACAATGTACATTGTATGTACATGTTGCTCATTTCTCCGTGTTAGCAAACTTTCTCCTTTGTCTCTCTACTCGTTTTTCGTTTAGTGTTTCCTGGTTACGTAAAACTGGAGTGAGTAATATGAAAAACAACTTGATCCATGAAAACTACTCAAAATAGCACTGGATGTACGCAGTATGCAGGCAGAAAAAAGTTGTAATAGGTATATTTATGAGTGGAATTCGTAACTGGCAATCTTTTCACCTCCCTCGAATTTTTAGTCTTCTCATGGAAAAAACGTATACATGTACGCAGGATTTGAAAATAAAATGGTAAAAAAATCTACGAATTTAGTATGACTCATACAATACGTATAATATTTTTAAAATTTTCAACTTTTATTTCCATATCATGTAGTCATTGATTCTTTTTTTCAAAAATCATAATATTCTATAACATTTTATGTCGGAAAGAAGCATAACATGTAATAATATTTTCATATGGAGTTTTTAATACCTTTTATGTACAGAAATAATCATGTTTTTCAGCACAAAGTCTTGTTTTCATTTGTCATTTAAGTGGAGAGTAAAAAGTATATATTAAGTACTAGGAATGGATATATTATTATTTTGATGCATTTTTTATGCATACTTTTTTTTATTTTATACAAGTTTTTATATAGTATCTATGTGCTACATGTTTACACATCTACACAAAATCGGACTTTCATTTAAGTATTTAAGTACACACTACAGTATGTCTCAATAGTACAAACGGGTGTATACAAATCTAATATACGTATGGCCTATATACTTATCTATTATATGGTATTATCTTTAACAATACAATACAAAGTTTATTCGAGTAATATGTACAATAATAATAAGAATAATTGCATTTATTAGTGTGTATACTTCAGTAACACCTAATACTTTCCTTACGAAAGACATACACTACTGTATAATAAAATATTTTCACTAAACTTGTTTTCATGGAATGTGAATACTTACAAAAAACATTGGGTATCTTTTATTTATTCATATACCTCTTTAAATAACTGTCTTCTTTGCATGGTTGTACCCTATATAATATTATACATGTATACAAGTTTTCCATTTTATAAATATGATAAATTTTTCATTTCGTCATCTTCCATTGCATTTACATACAAGTAAATATATGGGTGTACAAAGAAGTGTAACCGTTTACACCTTTCGATACAAAAACGCACATTTAAAAAATCTTTTGCAGTGTAGAAAAGCATTTTGAGCAAAAATAAAAAACAACAACATTACATGAAATGATGTGTCATTATGTAATATTATGTACTAACAATAAAAACAACAAAATACAAGTACATGATTACTGTGAGCTTACAGACAAACATATAGGGACATAATATAATACATATTGCATAATATATTACCGTAAAAACCGTAGACGTAACATATCAAGTAACAATACTATATAATCCTCTAATGTCTAACATTATGCCTTATGCCTACATATACGTAATTTGGTGATCCTTATTTATTATTAATAACTGATCTTAAACTGCATAAAGCATTACATACTGTTGTAGTAAATGTACAAAAACCGACATTATACATTTGACGTTACAAAGTCGTTTATTTTTGTAACTATTCATTTTCATATTAATATGTAACTATTATCTAGACTGGATATTTACATAATTTTTATTCTAAATGGATATGTTTTCTGTTTATAATAATACTAATAAAGCTACATTTTTGTATTTTAATGTATACATAGTACTTTTTTTAAAGACTTGGTAATTATTATTACAAAAAAATTGATAGGTATACATTATATATTCATGCTGCCATCGTCCGAAAAAAAATTATACATGAAATGTATGATACATATATATATTATTTCATGTTTCATATACATACATAATAGGCAGTACAATAAACTTTTTAAAATTACGAGTTTTTAATATAAGAGATCCATCAAGATGCAGAAGAAAAAAAACAAAAAACTTGGTTGTATCTAACTTTTCTTACTGATTATGTGTAAAGTTTAAAATATATGTATAGGCATACATATAACTTAAAATAATATAGCATATTTGTTTTACGATTTACAAAATGTTTCTGCGCAGCCATTGCAAAATCTTATATATCTTATACATTATATGTATAATATTCATATAATATGAATCAATAAATAAATATGGTGCTACTCAGAATATTTATAGACTATATAAATATTCAGAGTCAAAATAACATTAGTTTATGGACATGATATTGAAAAACAAACATCACATTATTACACTTTTGATCCTAATGTTGTGTTTGCATGTGTTCTATAGATTCCGTTCGGATGATTGTGAACATGTTGACTGGTTGAAGTGATTGGATGAATTCTACTACCGACATTGGAATTTTGATTTAATTGTTGAGGATTATTAATCACATGTCTAAAACCCTGGTTCTGAGTAGGAGAAATCATTGCATTCTGTGAAATATAATGCCCATGCCCTGATAATTGTTGTTGCTGTTGAAGACGAGATTGTTGTACTTGTTGTACTTGCTGCTGCTGCTGTTGTTGCTGATGAATTAGCAGATCTAATAAACAAAATTATGATTAAAACATAGTGTTAAATGCAAAAAAATATATGAATCAAAATGAATCCAATAGTTGATATTAGTAATTTGTTATTTGAATTCTTTTACGGCGTACAAAATGAAATATTGTAATATTTACCTTTTTGACTTCTTCGAGGTAAGGAATTGGGCTTTTGTTGGGTTTGTATTTGTTGTTGAGAAAATTTTGACTGAGATTGTTGATGTTGCAAAGTTGCGGATGATGAGATATTCCCATTAACGAGGGAGTACCTTGCTTGCTGCTGCTGTTGTTGTTGTTGCTGCGGTTGTTGTTGTAGTCTAGTATTAGACGGGATAGTCTGCGCTTGAAATTGACTAGTAGATCTTTGATGGAAAGAAATTGGTAAAGTTGATGGACTCGGAAGTGTTACACCATTATTACCGTTACTATATCCATACAAAGACTGTTGTTGTTGTTGCTGCTGCTGCTGTTGTTGCATTTGTTGATGTTGTTGTGGTGGTGAAACATGAGTATGTTGAGCATAATGACTGCTTGTTGATGGAGGACCATTTTGTGCATGCATTGCTGCTTGTACACTTTCATATTCATAGAAATTGGATACTGGTCGCTCGGAACGAGATCGGGGATTTTCTCGTCGTTGGGAATGATAATGTTGTTGATGACGTCGGCTATAATAGTTTCAAAAAAAGTATATTGTACATTATTAATTGTACTTACGAAAACAGTAAAATTTTGTTTAAAAAATAAAAAATATTAATAATATGAATAACAATAACAAAATTCAAATTGTGTATTGAAATGAAACATCAATGCAAAATAAAAACATAACATGCTTAATTTAGGAAATGAATGATCCATATAATTCAAATTAATACTACATGACAACAATAAAATAAACTAAACATTCTTTAAAATGCATTTTAAAATATAACTGGAATTAATTAGTTGAAAGCACTTAATATATTTACATACACTTGAAAATACTGTACCTAAAAACATACAAGAGGAAAAGCAATAAAGCTGTAATGCCGTTTAATGTGGTAAAAAGCATATATGATACCAAAAATTGAAAGGTGCACATTTTATGTTGTGTGTATGAGTTCAACAACTGCATAATAATATTGTATTGTAGACTACAATATGTGGTAAAATGAAACATTTATAAATTACTATACACTATTGGTTGATATATTTTGGAAAGCGCAGTGGGTGCTAATTAAAAAAATTATTGCATCGATGCAAATGCAAATTTAAAATCATAAGATATACTCTACGAAATAATATTTTTGAATAAAAATGAACTGAAAATAAATAATAATTTAAAAATAATAAAAATAATGAAAAACGAAACCAATAATAAAATTTTGCAATCAAAAAATAAAATAAAACAGACATTGATGAATGAAAACATTAATTTAAATGACAAGTTACAATTTCGTGAGTGTTACAACCTTTCCAATATCGCTTTCTGTCTTTGTTGTTGAACTGTGAGTCTCATATTTCTTAACTGCTCATCCGATAGTTTTGCATTTGCTTTTTCATCACTACTCCACCCAATAGTTAGAGATTAAGATAATTTTAATTTAGTAACATAATTATTTACAGCATCCAAAAGATTCCAAAGTCACACAATATAGTTGTTATTATGCAAAATAATTAACACGATTAACATTATATTAGTTTTTAAATCTTAGAAATGTCCACACTGTATATTATTAATTATTACTATGTTATACATGTATATATTATATATCTATTGCTATCAAATTCCGATACCCAAAACTTAGAAATCCCAAAAGCATTCTTTAAATAAGTTTAAATGCCATTAAAATTAAATGAAACCACACACGGAATTATATGCTCAATCCAAAACCCCACACAATTTGAAAAATTTCAATAATTATCATCTAGATAGTATCTACTATATATATACTATATTAAATTGTTATATTCATGGACTCGTCTAAAATGATTCAGAAACCCGTCCCCACTCAACCACCAAATGAATAAAAAGCAACCCCGAAATTCAAAACTGGACGTTGTACAAAAAATAATAATATCACAATACAGTAGACGATCACTGTTTCACTGATTCATGGACGAAACATAAAAAACTACTACTCTTTTATCATGTGTGATATGAAAAAAACTAATAAATATTGTTATTTCTTATTCTTGATAGACAATAAAATTAAAACTTTATACTTACTTGAGATGGTGTCGAATTTCTTCATAGTTAATATAATGACCTATTCTTGATCCTGGTCTTGTCATTTCATTATAAACATCATAACTGGCTGATCGAAGATGATTTGGATTTTGAAGATTTCCATTTACATCCGCACGTTCTCTTTCTCTTTCTCGAATTGCTTGATTTTCCATGGATTTTCTAAACTGATGATTAGGACGAAGACCACTATTTGTATTACCACCAACGCGTCCATTTTGCATATAATTTGGTACAGGAACCCCACCACTATAATTACCACTATTTGTACTAGAAATGGAAACTGTAATTCCATAATTATTATTTGGATTGTTGGCATTATTATTATTATTTGAGTGTTGGTTTTCCATCTTTTGTTTTTCAACTAAACGACGATATTGTTCTTCAATTCTCATTTGTTCCAAATGAGCAGCTTGTCTTGCCTTTTCTTTTTCTCGCCCCTCTTCCAATCCTTCCTGTCTTTCAATTTCTAATTGTTGTCTTCTCACTTCAGATGCTGAAAGACCACCACTACCAGTAGATTTCCGATGACGACCAAATCTATAATGAGTTATAAGATAATTATACAAATTTTTAGTATTTAAGATTTAAGTAATGATTATTAAATTTCAATGGAAATTTTTTATTTTTGATATTACTTTTCATTTCTCATCAAGTCAAGTTTCAATGAATAAAACTGTTTATAATATATGTTCAAAAACTTATATAATACCTAAACATGGATCCAAGGCCTCTAAATAAGCCTTGTTTCTTCTTCCCTCCTTTAGTTTTTCCATAAATACCATCCATATCAGATTCTGATGGTTCAGAATAAGGAACTCCTCCCCTTTGACCATAAGTTGCTCCAGATATACATGATTCAGTCTCTTCTTCGGCCACTATTTTTATATAATAACAAGAAAAAAGTAATTTTCATGTATTATTGTACACGGATGAAGAACAACTATTTTATATTGACATTATTATTCTTCAAATTTTTGTAATGTTTACTTACAAGTTTCCATTTGATTTCCCAACTCTCCAATTGGACATTCGTAACTTCGATCAACAGCTAATAAAAATAAAAACCATTTACTTAATTAACTTCTTTTTAAGGGTAATCAATAATACTGTGGTAGAATTATTAATTTATATGAGTAAAATTTAAAATTATATGCTTTTGTTCATTTGCAAATTATTCAATATGTATATGCATACCTTGTCTAAATGACTCATTACATCCTCTACCTCGCACAACACGGACTACTGCTGGTCCTTTTACAGACCTTTGACCTTCTTTAATATCTTCTTGCGTTTGGATTTCTTGAACCATTGTTTGTAAAGATTCTAATGAGGATGATTTCTTCATTCCAAGGGAAGGACCAATATCACGCTTACTACCAGCAATACTTCCATCACCACATTGCTCTTTCAATGTAACGTGTTTAGGAACATGTTGTTGTGGATGTCTTCTAGTTTCAGCTACAAGAGAGTCTGCTGAATTTACTCTTTGAAGACCACTTCCACCGTCAGAGCGATTTGCTGTTGAAAATACACATATACATGTTACGTTAATTAACGTCAATAATGGTTTTTTTATCATGTATTTTTTATTTATTTACTCGTACTAAAAATTTACTAAATTTACTAATTTTGCTAACATTGCATAAGAATTAATCATTCTGCAAACTATTTTGACTATTTTTTATACACACACATACACAACTAAAACTATAAACAAAATAAAACTGCATTCAAATGCATTCTGTTTCTTTTCCTACTTATGTCATAAGTCATAAGTCATAATATTTTTAATTTTACTTTAAAAAAAAAACAACCGTGCAGACAAATTGTGATAGTACACACGCTCATTCAATTAATTTTTTACAAGAACAAATACTCTGTTTTTGTACACAAATATAAATGCATCAATATCTAGGGTTTTTATTCTGAAACAAATACTACAACTAGTTTTATTTTACCAAAAATTAAATTTGTTAGTTTCCCTAAAAGAAATTCATGCACAAAATACATTAAATTAAGTTGTGTTATGAGGAGAAAATTAAAAGCTCCCGATTCTTTAACAATATTTGGTTAGATACAGTTAGTAAAAAGAAAGTTCTACAGTTACTACAGTTTTCCATATTCATTATCTCCCTATTTCCTAAAAATTCCTTAAAAAAAATAAAATATAAGGAAAATTGTACGGAGATACAAAGATCTACAAATAAATATATTACTCTACAATATATTATACAGTTACTAAAGGTTTCCCATAAGACGAATAGAAAGAAAGAATGAAAGTAAAAGGTAAGCTAATAAGCCAAAATACTTGAAAGGCGACTTTCAAAAGGTGAAAGGCCAGAGGAAGTTGCTTGACTACATGCACAGTGTAGGTTACAGAATCGTGGTTTGTTGGTACCCCAAATGTTGAATAGTTCAATTAATTGATCTCCGAATCCTCGTCTTGGAGTTCTTGACTGTTGTTGAAGTTGATGATGATGCTGACTATTAGAAATTGATCTTTGACTAGGTGATGGAAGTTGACCATAACGTCCATAAATATCACTACCAGCATAATGTATCCCTTCACCATAATGATGATGCAGATTACTAATATTCTCCGAAAAAGGCCTTTTTGTTCCCCTTCTTGCCAATTCGTCTATTATAATGGATTTAAAAATTGTTTGTCCCAAATATAAAGAATTATTTTTTATAAAATCCCATCCACCACAACCAACCACCATGAAAAAGATAAAGAGATAATCCAGGAAAATACTTATAAAATAATATATACATATCTTACATATATATTAGTATTAAATATTTTTTTTAGTAGTATTAAGTATTAATTATATTAGTATTTAAATAACGTTAAATATACATATTATGATGAGTGAATATTTTGGCAATAAAAAAACTAGCAGTTATATAAAAATATTATATTACTATATACCAAGTACCAGAAGCTATAATATGTTACTGTACAACCAAGTTAAAATTATATTATTATCACGTGAAATAGAATACCAGAACCACTGTTATAATGTGCTATACGTACATGTTATGTGGTTAGTGGTCATATCATCATTATTAATACTTGATTAATAATAATAATTCTTTACATAAACTAAGTTCAAGGTCATATAGAAAAATCAATAATACATTAAATGTTACTATCTATTATTTATTTACACAAAAGTGTATCTTCTCCTATATTATATTTCTACCATGTTTGCTTTAGACATTTCGGATATTAAAGTAAAATGTCAAAAAAATTGAATAATGATATTCACAATCATGATATAAGGTTGTGTTTTTTTAAACAACTGGTTTTTACTTTTATAAAGTCTATTTTAACCCATAATATCCCATACATATGTGTACGTAGTTCATAATATATTATTATGAATATTATGTATTCATTCTACACTACCTATAATATTTATTTATAGCTACTATAATAATGAAAAGAATCAAAATTAGAATATTCTTACCTTGTAAATTTCGCTCCCTTGCTAAAGCTTCACCTAAACGTTTTTCATTATTAATTTGTTCTTCATGTGCTAATTTTCTAGCCCTGTCTCTTTCTTCACGTAATTTTTTATTTCTTTGGTAAGTATCAGTATTTTTGGCATCAAGAGTGGCATGTCTCTTTTCTGACATACTTTGTCTACCAAAAGCATCTCTGGCAAACCCACCAGCATCCTCTAATGATGTGGCTAATGATGTTTGACTGGCATAAGTTGCATCAGAAAAAGCTCCAGGAGTTTGTTGCTGTTGATGGTCACTAATAATAGAATTTGGACTGGCCACCATAGGGGTATCAGGAATGGATGGTTTTCTATTAGACATCAAAGTATCCTCTGGTGTAGAGGATCTATTGAAAACAAAAAATATTCGTCATTATATTAAATGTACCATACAGCAAGTGTTATAAAAGTACTAAAAAACTTGCTTTGATTTTCTACAATATCAAGTTATAATTGAAAGATTATAATGTAGTGTATTATTATTAACCTTGATCTTCGAGGAGGTTTTAAAGGAGGTGAATAATAGTCATCTTCTATTAAAACCATTTCTCCTTTTAAATTTTGTACTGTAATTGATTGAGGTCGATTAGATTGGTCTGATTTTACACCAGCATCTCTTGAACTCCTGTTTCCACTCATCATTGAATGTATTAAAGTTGCATTCCATGTTTCATTTGTAGCCTAATTATTTTCAAAATAAAAAATATAGTATGAAATAAATATATTTCAGTTTATAATAATTAATAATTATGTAGATTTTAGTTGCTTTTAAAATTATAATCCTACAATAAATAAAAACGCAAAATATATTTAATGAAAAAAAAGATTTACCTTGTAATATGATTCACTTCGCACAGCTGCAGAACTACTTTTTCCTGTAAGTCTATCTAGAACGGGATTTCTTGGTAAGTCCATAGTAATTTTTGAAATGTCCATTGCTGGACTTAAGCTAGACTGTTTACCACGTTCTCTTGAATAATTATCCTCCAGTTCTTTATCATTACTATTATTATTATTACTACTAGGAGTTTGACTTGATCTAGGAAGATTGTGTGGTTGCTGTTGACTATGTTGATGATATTGAAATTGGTTTTGAGTAGGATTATGATTATAAGCTGGTAGGAAAATTGCTGTATTTTCTGACTTATTACTTTCCACCAATATATTTACATTTTGATTCATTTGTTGAGTACCATTATTTGTTTCAATATTGTTATTATTAATACTTGTAGATCGATTGCCATCCACTGATATTGAACTATTCACAAATAGACCACCATTATTCCATGAATCCATTTCATCACAACTACCAGATGCAGAACCACTAATGTCTGTTGTAGGGGCAGATGATGATGGAACACGACGAGCAATGGTAAGTGTTATGAATCCTAGATTTATTATTTAAATTTGAAAACAAACAATAAAATAAGTAATGACATTATTATTAATTGTATATGGTTATGAAATATTAGTAGTGGTAATAAATAGTAAATAGTACAACAAAATTTTACCTGGTTTTGGTCGAGGGCCATCCATTGTCATTGTTTTTCTTAATGTTTCCATTGCATCAGTATTAGATCGGTCAAGTAATGAAATACCATTAATACTTAATAATTGGTCATTTGGTTTTAATCCACCTATTGTTTTTTTTTAAACAGAAAAAACATATGACATATAACATATATAACATACATACCAGACACAAAAAATGTATACAAATACTCATTACAAAATATTGTATTTGTTCTTAAAATAAAAGGATACAAATTAAAGTATATATATATTTTTTTACCAAATTTAGAAGCTGCACCTCCGTGTATTACAGATTTGATATAAATTCCCATGTCAATCATATTGCCTCGTTGATTTGCCGATGTTTTTCCTTTGACAGATATTCCAAGGCCAGCCTTTTCTGTATCTAATACAGGGATTTCAAGATTGAGAATTTCTCTTTCACCCCATTCGATAGTTTGTAAATCATTGGCAGCTAATTTTTCAGGAGGAATTTGTCTTGGTAGCTAATGGAATAAAAATGAAAGAGCAAATTTAGTTATTATTATAATGAATAAACTACATGGATAAACATTATCAAAATAAATACATCATATATGGATATCTTTTTGTAAATCATAGTGTAAATACTTAATAAATTTGTACTAGTAAAATAAAATAAAAATACCTTAGGACTTAAATCAACACGTTCTTGTCTGGACACAATTAATTTTACTATGCCACCCTGTGGGACATTTCGAAGGATTGATACTGCTTCTTGTTGACTTTTACCAGTAATTTCAATCCCATTTACTTCCAATAATCTGTCACCGGGCCGAAGTTGTCCTACAATATATATAGTAAATTTTAAATGGTCAGAATTTTTCCCATGTATATAGTGTCAAACCAAAATGAAATTTGAAGTACAATATTTTATGATGAAAAAAGCTTACAAAAAAGTTTCAATAATTACAAATAAATAAATAGAAATACCTTGTTCAATGGCAGCTCCTACAGGAAGAATATTTTTAATATAAATTGGACAATTTCCTCCAGCAGGGTTATCTCTAGTTGTTATGCTGAAGCCTAAACCTTGTGGTCCTTTTTGTAAATCAATTTCATACTTTCTCCCTATAAAAAATATTAGTTTTTTAAAGGTTAAAATTTTGAATTGGGACATTTTATTAGAATGACAAAAAAAAATAGTGATTTTTTTTAAAAAGAACAATGTTTACCAATTTTCCTCGTGTTTGCATTAATGAGTGTGGTAGTAGAAGAGGAAGGCCTTGTCAATGGCACTGCTTGAAGTGGTAATTTCTTTGTCGGAGAGACTGTGGCAACTTTAGCATCTCCAACAACTACAAAATTATTCATATATAAAAAATAGTCTCATTAATTATACAAACGTAAATGTATTATATGTATAGATTCTGTTTGTTTTTTTGTACTTTGTATTTTTTCATTGTTTATATGTCAATAAAAATAAAATCTATTTCTTTGAAGCCAAATTATAATATATATATATATATATATATATATATATAGGATGAATAAAATGTAATCCAATCAAAGTGTACATGCATCTAAATATATAATACATATATTATTGTATTATTATATAAACTAATCTGTACAAGAAATGGTATGAATATTACCAAATCATTTCATGAGTACAAATTCAAAATTTATCCCTAAACATGATACTATAATATAATATATATACATGACGAAACATTACAATCTCTCTCTCTCTCTCTGTTTCTATACACGCATGTTCACCTATTTTTTATATGAACTAGAATACAATACTACTGTGATTATATAATAATGAAAAGATGCCTATAATATATTTGAATGTCTGTAATATATTTTGTGAGTCATATTTGTTACACTGATTAAAACAAACAAAATATATGCACATAATATACATACAATACATGAACTGAGACAACAGAAACAAAAGGGGGAAAAGAGTAGATATTAGATATACAGAGTCGAATAAAACACATTAAGTACATATATAGATATAAAGAATGATCTACGGATTTCACGCTCTAAAAACTTGCGACACCCACACCATAAGAATATATATATCTAATGTATCATAATGCTACGCATATATATATAAATTCATTGAAGAAAAGAAAACATAGACATCATGAACGATCAGATTAAATAAAGTTTATCTCTCTGTAATCCGGCATGCACTTTCAATTTCTACATTATTCTAAACTACATTAATGCATCTATTTTAAGTTTTAATCCTGTTTCTTAAAATTCTCCCTATGCATATATTTTATATTCCCTTTCAACCCAATAAACGAATATTTACATAATATACATATTATTTACATGTATGTAAATAAAGTAACTAATAGAAAAACTAAAACTTACTTTTCTCATGACTCTGAACCATATTTTCCTTCTCTTCCATTGTTTGTTCACTTCCATTGAATTTTTGAACAAGATTTTGAACACTTATAGTTTGGTTATTATTACTAGTATTTGTCTGATCACTAGTACTAACAATAGGAATTGCACTCATTTGATTTTGATCACGAAGTCCGTGATTATGATGATGATTTTTATTTTGTTGACTAAATTGTAAATGTTGTTGTTGTTGCTGCTGCTGATGTACTGCAGATATTTTAATCACTTTTAATTTTAGTTCTCGAGTATTTAGTCCTTCACGAAATAATTCTTGTGCTTTTTGAAAAGGAACACCAATGAGTGAATTTCCATTAATTTCAATAATTTTGTCACCGGCTAAAATTCTTCCATCTCTATCTATTCTACCACCCGGTTCAACTCCTTGTACAATTAGTCCTTGATTTTTTGCATTAGGATGATGTTCCGGTACAACATGAATCCCTAATGGTCCAGTTTCATGTTGTAAAATTAGAGTAACTTCTTCTGCAATCATTTTATTTGCACTTTTATAATTATTGTTATTATTATTATTAGTAGTAGTAGTAGCAGTCGTCACATTTCCTCTATAATTTTCATTAGAGTTAATAGTAGAATCTTGATTTGGATTTTGAATGTCTTTATCATTTGTTTCATTCACTTCACTATCAACTTCAGTTGATTCCAAAACATTATTTAAATGATTATGGCCTTGATTTGAATGGTCACGATGAAAAACTTGGAATGTTTCTTCATCATTTCTTGTGATATTCTGTTTATATACTGGTGTTGAGTAAGAAAGAGGTGGTGATGGAATTGAATCCGTTGGAGTTTCTGGACTAGCATTGGCTCCCAAAGGTTCTTTTCTTAAGCTTAACCATAAAGCTCTATAATAAAAAAAGAAATTATTACAGATATTTTAATAACTATACTATAATGTCAACCAATTTGTATTGGTATATTTCATAACAAAAATATTCGACTTTTTAAATACATAAAACATTCAATATTTTATTTATAATTTATGGTATTATAATAATTAAATTATAAATTATATTATTTATATATTTTTATCAATTTACCGATCAGCTGCATCTTGCCACCTTGCTCCTCCATCACCCACAAATTGCATCGATAACCGATTTTGATCTCTAGTAAATCTAGATGGTCCTGAAGACTGTTGACTACTTATATGACTATTACTTTTACTACTACCGTGTGAATAAAGATGATGATTATTATTATTATTATTACTGTTTGTATTATTATTATTATTATTGTTAATATTATTACTATTGGTATTTGTTAAATAAGAAATTGATGCATTTCCAGCAGAGGCACTTCTTGGAAAACTATTCACATTCACAGTATTTTTATTACTTGTATTTGTCACTTGTGTATTTATTTTAGAATTCACTTGACTAAACGATGAAGTGAAATTTTGGCTTTGGTTAGAATTCGTTGTTGCGGTAGATGAAGAATTAGAAGAAGAAGAATTTACAGCGTACGTATTATTAGAATTAACGGGATTAAAACTATTACTATGAATTGCCATCGAATTTACATTGGAATTTGATGTAGAAGATGTTGATGATGATGAAGGAATCACAGAATTACTACTGGTTATAGCATTAAGAGTATGGCTATTACTGTTGTTAATCTTTTGAATCACTGAAGAAGACACATTTTCATCACTAACCACTATTTTTGTCCCTCCTTCTTGACTACTTGGTTTATTATAGTTATTTGTGGTCACTGTACTAGTAGTAGTAGTATTATTATTTTGTGTGGTTGACAAAGAGTTCTGTAAAAATGTAAAAAAAAACAGAAGATGATCAGGATAATAATTATATACAATGTATTATTATATAACCATCAACAATGAAAATTTAAAAAATTTCTAGATAGGATTGTTGATATATTACAAATGTAATACACCATTATAATTTTTATTGAAATAGTTTAGTAAAAAAAAAGATACAGTAATAATGATTAAGTAACTTACAAGATTTTTATTATGGCTAAAATTGTCACCATCTTCATCATCAAAAACTGGTGCAGCTGACCATCTTTTGGACGGATCTGGTGGTGATAAATGTACTGGTGATAACCTATTTAACGCCGGTTCACTTCCTCTCCTTACTTGGAGACTAGTAGATTGTGGACTTCCGGAATTTGGTCCACTACTAAGTTCTTCTCCCGTTATTTCAATATCAGTTCTGGCAAATGGTTGAAATTTATGGTCATTTCCCTATAAAAAAAACCAAAGAAAAAAAAGAGAAACATTATAGTAATTATATTTTACATTTACTATTGATATTTTTTGTACATATAATATTTTAACAAATTTTCAAAGGAAATAACTTTTCATCGTTAATCAAAAATTTCAACTATTATAGTTAAAAAAAATATAGAAAACATAAAAACTTTCTATGTATTCATAATAAAATAGACAACATTTTTGGTGACCAAAACAAAAATCTTGACCACAGACTTTTTCATGGATACTTAATTATCTTTTGTGTAAATTATAAACAATATGCACTCTACATGATTATTATTATGATTTGAATATTGAGTGTTTTGTAGTTGATATGTTAGACAAATATTAGAGATTAGAAAACTTTTTCACGAGTGTATATTTTGTTTGTTTACATGTAATAAAAACTAAAAGTGCTATGTACTTGACTATAAACTATAAATATATATAAATATATTTGACTAAAATAGTCTCTTACACAATTTTAACACAAGACTGAAGAGCGACACAATTATTTATTTACATTTAGATTGACGTACACTTTGTACACACTACACACTATACATATTTCAAATATTGTAGTGCGTAGGCAAATGTCAATTTTTTAAAGGCAAATATGTATACTTATTTGGTGTTAAACACTTAAAACTCACAATAATAAATACGTAGTAAAACCATATAAATATGAAACTAATAATAATTATTATAAAACTATTAAAATTTTAACTTTGAGTCACTTTTATTGTCAAATTATTAAACTAGAAATATGTATAAAAACATTCATGCTTCTAACTTTTCTATAACTGACTGTCTGTTTTGTTTGTGTGTACAAATGTTCCCTTCTCCCTCCTTGCTCCTTGGCACAGTGAATACTGAATACTTACTTTGTATTATATGTACATAATATTATATACATTCGATATATTATACAAAAACTACAAACGGTACATTTTTTCGTAATAGAGTTGAACTACATTATATTACACACATACATGCATACATACATATATTATTATGTCTACCTGGGCTTAAATACTATGTAGATATATCTATAATATAGTTTAGTCAAATCTACTACCCTCTCTATATAGGCACACATTATACTCATTTTCTCATTCCCATTACCTGTGTACAATGCACGCTTATTATTGTCGCGTTTATATACATAATATAATACATAGAAAGATAGGTCGATAGATACATAGATATGAGATGGAAGGGGAAAAAATCAAGGTAGACTCTATAATAAATATGTATAAGTACTTTATATACATATAGGTACATTTTGTAGACCGTCTTCTTCAATGATGCATCGTATTAGGTATTAGGTTTCTGTCTGACTAAAACCTATACAAAAATGTAACTTCCACATGTAATGTATAATGTATACACACGGAAAAATCTGAACTAATCCCTATTTAACGAAAAGGTATTTCAACTATTTGATACACCTTTACAATAATATATCTGCATAATATTATACTACAGTAAAATACACCTTATAGTTATAAGCGTGTGTACAGGTATAATATTTTGTATGTTTTGATACTCCTTCGTGTTTGTGTGTGAAGTGAACTCTATCACTATAGTTTCATTTGATGGTTAATCATTCACGAAATAAAGTGTAAAGTCAAAAAAAAAAAAAGCCTAAGGTCGTACAGGGTTTCTTTCTTCATTTTTCACAAGAAAAATACATAACATAACTCATTGCCTAAATGCAATTTTTCAATAACTTTTCCCCCTTGTGAATTCAATCTTTTGCCTTGAATGTACATAATAATATGTAATGTCTGTACTCTGTCAAATTTTTGTGATTTTATATTATGTACTTGTGTGTGTTACGTGTTTTTCTAAGGTTTTTCATCCCCTCATTTTTTACCCCTTTTGTATAATTACTTTATTTATAAACAAATACATTTTACTATGAAACTACACGTTTATTGTACAGTACAGTTGATATTTTTTGTACAACATGCACTTGTACTTTGTAAAAAAAAATAGAATAGTATGTATACATATATACATATAAAAATGCTGAGCTTTCAGCTCTGATTTTCTTTGTTGGCTTCTTTTCCGTACTGTATTTAGTAGAGAAATATGCATAGATTTAGCTATGTAGACAAATACCTACTAAAAAAGGAGTATATTATAGACACCTGAACATTCATAAGCTAAAAGTGTCAAACACTATGTACAAAAAAAACCAATAAAACACTAATAATAAACGGTGAGGAGAGGACCATCATTAGCAAAGCAACTCCGCACAAGTATTTACCAGGAACATGATTGAAAACGTGTGTCACATAACATAAGGAATTTAAGGGAAAATGTTAAAGGTTCTCATCGTCTTTTATACTGTTGTACTTATATGTATGTGTTTCGCAGAAAAAAAAGACATTTCAAGCCTCCTTATTGACCTATCTATACAGTCTACATTTTACTAAAATGATACGATTACAATAGTTTTTGTACACTATTGGTACTATAGCAAGTGTGAACAGTATGTAATGTTTTGTTACTTAAAATACAATAATGTACTGAATAAAATGACAGTTGCATGGAATTTCTTACATTGTACGTAGTTCTACGAATTTCAATTCAAGTTCCTACCTCAAAATATATGTATAAGAATGAAATTGTTTCGGAGAATTCTTCATTCAAAGTAAATGTATTATTATAATGTAGTAGACAAAATAAAGAGTACTTTTGTATCTATGTTGAAGAACATAATATAAAACATGTACGAGGTGTTTAAACAATGATGATTTAACTTGAATTTGATGTATTGTAAATCACACGATATAAAAGTATATTTATATTATGCACATGCCACATGTATATTATATATTATTATACCTGGAAAATATCCGGACTATTAGTTCCAACAGATGAAGCACTTGTCCCATCTCCTGCATTGTGTTGTAGTGATGGCATCCCATCATTGTCTTCTTCATAAATGGCCATAATTTGTTCACGATCATCTGCTACGTCTACTAATTTGTCATCCGGATCAAAAACTCCACCATCAGACTGTGATTTCAATTTGTGCACTTGAACCCATGAATTCTGAAACACAAGGAAAAAATTCTCAAAGTTAGTCACACGTTTAACCGTATAGTTTTTTTTATAGTGTGCAAATGCATAAAAATGAGGCCAAGTTAAATATTATCAATTTCAAATGTGTCAAGTATCAAGTGTCAACCAAAGGACGTAAAATAAATCATTCGATTCAAATTCTAAATGTATTTTATAAAAGTAAAATAATATGTTTTTTTTATTTATAAAAGTTTATAATTAATTTAGACTTTTCAAATAATTTTCAATCAACTGATTATGAGTATTGTAAAAAACGACACTTTATACTTTTAAAGTGTACAATAATGACAATTCACCAAAACGTAAACTCGGTCAACGAACTTTTTCATACAATGTACAATAGTACTTTAGTTTCATTTTATATAGGTATGCACATTATACATATGTAATATGTACGCCCATCATATTGCAAATTATGTCATGTTCTGTATGTACATAGTACATATCTATATGCATTATGCATACATATACATGCACACAGCATTGTAAAAATTCATAATAATAGTGCATTCGGAAGAAGAACTTCCTATCCTGTATACACTGTACACGAAGAGAGAGATACATATTGTGCTTGGATGCAGTCTCAAACATCTGCATTTCGACTATTATACATAAATAAAAAATGTATAATGTATACCTTCGTCTCTATTCTTTTTACATCATTTACATCAATCAAAACCATGTGAGAGTTGCCAAAAATATACATCACCACATTATATAACAAAGGAACTACCTCTGTAAATTTGAAGTACACCAACTTGTATAGAAAATAGAAAATGTCTTTACGTTTCATACAAAGCTTGTAACTTATACGGCCATTTACTACATACATGTATACAGTGGTATTTTGTTTTTGCCATTTGTTACTGTTTTGGGAGTTTGTATTAGTTTAAAAAAGAGCTTCAAAAAAAATCAATCAAATTAGACCTAAAAAGTCTAACCACGTAAAAAAATGTAAACTTTAATACATAGTCTCTCTATAAAGCCAAATAAATTCAAATTCAACGCAAGCTCATCTCTTATCTCTCGAAAGAAAAAAAACCAAAATGCAAATACTTACATAGACAAATGATTAGATCTTTACATGTGTGGTCTGTCAAAACAAACATTCAAACTTCTTCTATTTCACTCTTATGTATATGTATACATATGATACACATATTATATATCTACTTTTATGTATTATGTGTATATGTATTATTACTTAATCAAGTTTTTTCTCTGGAATCTGGGATGGAATAGATAATTAGTAGTAATTAGATATGTAAAGTAATGATGTTGGTTTATCATAAGCAGTTGTATACATGAGATATCGCATACAGTAGCAGTTGAAAACAACTTTTATTTGCTGAATGGTCATGTATGCAATTTTTCCTTATCCAAACGATCCGAAAAGGTTCATCTGATTCATATTCAAAGTATGAAGTAGATCATGATGTATTTTAATTAAAATAATAAATTCTCTTTTCAAAACTTAGAAGTTATGACTTATGACTAATTTTGGTTCAAAGTTTAATTTTTGATATTTTTAATGAAATAAAACGAAAGAACGAAAACTAAAAGAATACAGAATACGAGTGAAGTAAAGTAAAAAAGAAAAAAAGTAAATCAAGTCGAGTTTTGGAATTCTAGTTCATTATGTATACTTAACAATGGCAACTAGTCAAGTCAACATGCATGTACAATGTGCAATGTACACGTATATCGTATACTATAACGTCAAGATTTGCTTCTCCGTCCTTTTCTTTCATGGTGTATATATTGAATTCAAATTACATCCTTTTTCTACCAATTGAGATGAAGGATTTTTATACTAGGAGAAAAAAAAGGGCTCATCATACTTCATTTTCATTTTGTCTTCATTTTGTATACATGTAGACTATATACGCGAATTTTACTACTTTACTACTCGTTCAGCTATGAATTGGTATTTTATAGTAGAAATTCACACAACAATAATCAAGTGAGTAATCAGTCAAAAAGACATGCATATAAGATACAGTACACAAAATACGGTACGAGAATGAGAGACAGAAAGACAGATGTTTACAAACAACTTTTAATGTTATTTTTCATTCTGTTTTTTTTGTGTTTCACTAAATAGTGCACTCACTTGTACATAGTACATCGTACGTCCTACGTAGTACATAAGTTTCATGTGCAACATAAATTAATTCATTAAAAGGTATAGGAAAAGTAATGAATTCTTCAACATCATCCACATTCCAGCCATCATTCGCACTGCAATAAGGATACTTTATTTTTTTTGAGGTCAAAAATATAATGTAGTATAATATTGAGTAGGTATAGCATCTTAATTTCAATGATATTCTACATCATCATCATGTACATACAATACAATACACAATGGAACAACAGTGATATAAAAAAAGCCATACTAAATTTTATTATTTCAAGTTCTTTTTCCTAACGTCCGTCTTCAGATCACGTTAATGATTAAAATGAGAATATACTAAGATCCTTTTTCTTTCTTATAGACTACACACACTCATTATTATTATTGTATATCAAAACAGTTCACTTTGTAAAATAAATGCCCCTAATAATCCCTGCATCTCAACTCTGAACAAATGGATTCTTCGCCATTACAAGTAATTTAGAATTTAGACTAACTAGAGACAAAAAACGTTGAAATTCTCATTTTTCACTTTTCAATTCGTAAACGACCGGAAATGAAGATGGTGAAAAAAAAGAAGAGTGAAAAGTTATCTCCATAAACTTACTGAAATTTTAGTTTTTCATAATACACACAAATGCATGAATGAGATAAGGAAACGCAAAGATACATCGTGTATAGTAAAACATCATACTTGTACACTTTCAAATAATAATTAAAACAACAGAATAGTGAATCACTGGCAATCGAATTACTTCTTTTGAAGAGAACATTTACCTCAAAATTCCCATGTTTTTATGTACAAATTTTCTTTTTCTCTTTACACTCAAACACAGCACATTATATTCATTCCGATGTCTGTATTTTTTCACTATTATTTTTACAATAGCAATCTTATTTTTTTTCACAATGTAATAAAAGTGCACGTACGAAAAATAAAAATAAAAACGTTTCACATATAAGTATCATATTATGGATATTTAATATTATCAAGTACAGTCACACGTAGTATTGATGGATTTTGTATTTTGTACATACACATATATATGTATAATGTATAATTCCTAATTCGCAATGTTCACAAAATAAACTTTTAAGTTAGACATTCACTCATTTGTTGTTCACTGAGCAAAAGGTTTAGCACAACTGAATCTCTCTTTCTTTCATTCTTTCTTGTGTGTGTACAGGGATATTGCAAAATGCTAGCAAAATGCAACATGCAAAAAAAATTCATGTGCATATACAGACAATATGCATGTAGAACAGTTTTCCTTTATAATGCTATATTAAATCTCTTTAAGCTCTAGACTTAAAGTATAATAATATAAGAGTGACTATATATTATGAAGTATGAAGTCAACAGCCAAAGTGCAAAAATATTCAGTACAATTCACATTCAAACTTAGTATTTTACATATATAAAGAGAGACGTAAATATACATAATATTATGCAGATATACTACTGTAAAATTATTATTAGTCCTATGAGCTATGAGGAATGAGAACTAATTTCAAGTTACTTTTCGTCAGTCACAATAATAATAAAAAAATTCACTCCAACAACAATAAATACAATACCCCTTCAGCGTCACATACCACAACAAAAATACCAGAAACCATTTATTTATTCAAACTTCAACTACATACTGCCTGCCTATATACATGCATATATGTATATTCTTTTCAGTGAATTTTACATAAGGAATACATAAGGTATATATATTATACTTGGGCACATCCACCTGTCCATAATTTTTTTTTTCAAGATATTTTTGAATGACTCTTAACATCTATAGAACTCTTCACTTTTTCTTCATAAAATGTACACGTATAATTCCAAATTTAAGAAAATTTTCGGAAAGAGGCTTTGAAATAAAATTTCAAGACATTTGTACACTACTTTATACATACATATTTGACATGGGTACATAGTTCATGCATGCACAATGCTTACATACAGCATACAGCCAATGTTTTTTAACAATCAAGAGAAACAAACAACATAGACACTGACATATTTAATGTCAGAAACAAATAAGTTTGTTATTGTACTTCAACTGTATCATATGTACCAGCATTAGTGGAGCTCCAACACTATAAATCAAAAGCAAGTGTAAATAGGATACTGCGCGTGTGAATTATTGCTGTATTTTATTATATTATTACTGCTAATGTAAACACTAAACAGTTTATTGAAACGTAATTAGTTTTAAAACATGTATGATTTGCATATTAAATGTATATCTAGTATTTAGTATACTGTTTCATACATAAATACAACACGCCACACTGTACATTCACTGAACATATACAATATACAGTGCACAGTACATTCCATTGAAATAAGTTGGAAAAAACTGAAACCAAAATTACTGCGATAAATTAAATAATAGTTGTACTAATGGGATATTTTCAGAATTTGTACATATTTGGTCAAGTTTTTGATGTGGTTTTAAACCACTTATTCAAATTTGTTTTAAAAAAATGGGATGCGTTATGAACTTACATAACCTTTAGAATTAGAAATATTCTTACTCATCAGTGAAGATCTTTCCAATAAATTTCAGTTTGAATACACTAAAGTGGCTGGAAATTCTGAATAGTTGTTTTTTTTGACACTGGTGATTAAATAATTTTCGTGAAATCAAGGCATGAAAAACGCATCAATTCATAACAACAACGACTGATAATGGTCTTGGATCGTGAATACTAGAAACGATGAGTGCTTTTGTGAAATGTAATTCTTGCACTTAAATCATTACTGTTGGGTTTCTCGTTTTAAATTCAAAAAGGAAGAATCTCCAGATACCTACAAATCTGCACAGTTCCTTCCACAACCATAAAATACAAAATACAGAATACAGATCTGAACAAGAGACTCGACAACATGACTTTAAGGATTTTGAAATTGATGAGTTTTCATACGTGTTGGACTTAATCAAACACGATCCCTATCACATGTCCCTTTTAATCACCGTTTCCTTGATGACATTTTTATTTTACACGCAATGTAAAATGTAAAATGCAAAACAGCCATTATGAAATTTCTCTGTTTTGTTGACGACATGTAACATCGTGGATGACCCATGATATTCAGGTAGCTTGTAGTTGAACTTCAACTTTTCCCAACTTTACTCTTTCTTCTTGCCTCTTGTCCTTTTCTTCTGGGTAATTTTTCATCTTGAACCCTTCCTACCGGACAAGTAAGTATACATATGTTCATAATATACAAATCTGCATATATTATTATTTTGAACTGAAGAAACATGTGTACAAAATCTATAAGGAAATACCAGTCAAAAGGGATAAAGAAGAAAAGAGGATGAAGAACAAAAAAAAACCCAGTTTGAACGATGAGTTACATTCAAAGAGAAAAACAAGACATGAAATAAAATTGACTTTTAAAGATGTGTTGTTTTCACAAGTAACTACAATACTATATGCATAATACATAATGCATGATGGCGATTTACGACTGGTCGTAGTCGTAGTTCGTACAGTACAAAATCTAAAACCTTAAACCTAAAACATTTCAAATTTCACTGCTGTAGTGATTACTATATCATTCTTACGATTATTATATTGTAGTCTGGCACTTCTATATACCTATAATAATCATATTTATGACTGTTGACTTCTTCATTCGAGGGATATTGATGTGGACCATCTTTATATTGCATATGAACCAACTGCAGACATTCGACACTCGACACTCGATAGTTTACCAATGTTTACAAAGATTATTAGATTCTATACGAGTAATAATAATGATAACAATAACATTATTATAAATAAGAGATATAGACAATGGCCATGTTATAGATACATTACGTAAACCAACGATCCGTATTTCTAAAGGGAAAGATGATAAAAAATAAAAACTATCTTGTAAATGGATAATATAGAAAAGTTTGGTATACATAATAATAATGCAGACGCGAGGAGTAATTATTATTATTTAATGGCTATTCATATTTCGTATAGTACATTCACGGTGTCATAAAAAGACATGAGAAATTTGAAACCTTACTTTTTGTTTAAAACTTCCACACTGCCAGAATATGCAAACAAACCCTTCTGATAATATTCATGTTCGAATTAACTTTAACTATAGTCCATAGTCAAAAGTTGACACTGACACTGTATCCATGTACTTCATACTTTACCAGTTCCATTCATATTGTTTTATGAACTTTTCACTTGTTCGTTAATTTGATTCGATTTCTTTTAAAAATTTTGTGTCTCCAGAGATAAAAAGCATTGTGTTTAGTATTTAGTATGCAGTAAGCAATATACAATATACACTACATGCTACACGGTCTCGCCTGTTTATATTCTCAGTTCATTTCAAGGTTTTTTAAAAACACTATGATACTTTCTCATTTTATAAATCACATATTATTGCATGTACATGTAATACAAAACTTTGAAGCATCTTCAGTTTTCAGTCTTCATGTTTGGGGACGAATCCAAAAACTATCATGATTTGTAATGAAAAAACTTCAAAGAATTGATTTACATGCTATCATCGGGGTTTTTTTTATTGTAATAGCAATGTGTAATTATTTGTTATTTTTGCACGATGTAAAAGTATCAGATATCAAATGCACAGATTCAATTGACAATTGGATACATTCAGAATAAATTCAGCTCTATTTCTACGGAAAGTTTTGTAGCAACATGATATGTTTCATGTGTACATAATATATAATATTATAGTACAGTAAGAATTAATAATACACTATACATGAATGTATTTTGGTAGATATCTCTCTGTGCATTCATGCATCTAAAAAAACGACTCAATCTAAATTTGGAGGATATAATAAAGTTTGGTAAAAAAAAATAATTAAGCTATTGCTGATTACACATTATATCGACCGATAATATTACTACATCAACATCTATTTTGAGATTTGAGACGTAGAATTTAATTATACACTCTACATTGGAGAGGAACTGACTAATTTTTATTTATTTTTTCCGTCCAAGTACATAAAAATTCATATGTATACATGCACTGCACACCACATAGACTATTTATTTTTTGTCAATATCATCTCATTTCATTTTTATATCCTCGGAAGGTACAATATGTATATTTTGTACTTGTACATCAATTGGAAGTTAGAAACAGGATGCGACTTGCAATGTATCGTATTATTAGGATTGTTTTATGGCTCATATATACCGACATTGAGTACAACCTTAATGACAATGTACCAGTCTGTGTATTGTAGATGGTAGTATGATATTTTCAATGTAGTGTATTAACATTTAAATCCAGAACAAATTACCACAATCATGTAACTATAAACTAGGATTATGAAATAGCATGAAAATAACACTATATTTTTTACAAACTTGCTACTTACATAAAACTCTGGATGAAATTTTACATGGATAATCTTAGGTTGTAGAACCTCAATGTTCCATTCAGAAAAATAAATTCTTATTTTTTTAATGATTCATATCAGTTTTTCCACTTGTCAGCACAAAGCGTTCTAGATATAACATATTATGCTGAAATTTTAGAAATTAAAATGAGCCGATACATAAGAAAGATGGAGAGAGAGAATTAAAAATTATCACATTTTTTGCATTGTCACTAGACACTAGACACAACACCAGTACTTTCTTAACTTCTCCTATTCCACTTTAGGATATGAGATATGAGGTTTCAAATAATTCCACAATGTATAGCACCACGAAAAAAAAACCAAACTAGATAATAATTATCCAATTATTATTAATTTACAAACCATTAAAACAAATTTGAATGAGAGCACCACTGTCACCAAATAATTTTACACTAATAGAATAATTGAATAAAAAAAACCAAGGTGATTAAGTTAAAATTCACACGTTTCCTATACACTATAAACTACACTTTTTCAATAAAAAATATTCACCAAAAAACTTTCCACAATAATTATTGAGAATTGAAGCATGTATACCACTGACAAATCTCCTTCACACTCTGTACTCGTTGGCGAACAAAATTCGAATGTACAAGGAATGTGAAAATGACAAGTATCCGTTTTTATGAGGTTTTCTTCAATGAATTGCGTAGCAATGACTAAACAGCGTTGAGGTGGGATTCCAAATACTTTTCGTAGAAAATTGTATGTTCACTAGTATTATTCTTCTGATGATCCACTCTACAGAGCAGTATCATCAACCAACTCAGAGGAGAGAGAAATAGAGAAAAAAGAACGACCGGCAATACAACATCAAGTTGAACGTCACACAGTCATCCATATTCACTGTACACTGTACACAACATCACCTTTTCATACCTGTTTTACCTTTTTGTGTAATGTACATTAGACCTCTTCCCCCTTCTCGTTTTTGCTAGTATCTAGAGTGTCAACCCCTCACATTGTTCCTTTTACTCTAAAAACCAAGGCAATGGTGCAAGGTGAAAAAATTCCTTCGCATTTTCCTGAGAGGTCAAAAACCCGAATTTTCCGATTTTGGGCCCCTTAGAAAACCAGTAAGGAATTTTTTTTAGACCTTTGTCCTTTGGCACAACTTGTTTCTCAGATACAATTTAGAATTCTAACTCCTCCCCTCTCCTCCCACCAGCATCATGTCTGATTTTATGGTAAAATCCTATGTTAAACCCCGTGTTAGCTTTCGTGACCTTTAAACCTAATCCAAATGGATTTATTTTTTCAGAAGTTGTCTAATACACCCAAAGGAACAATTTGCGAGGTTGACATTCTATATGCGACCAAAAACGGGAAAATGGAAGAGGTCTAATTTACAATGTACATACTTTATACTCTACACAGCTCTCTCTCTCTTGAAAAAAATCTTCAAGGTCTTTTAAGTATTTACTATATAGTATGTTAACTATTATACAGAATTCATGAAAACAACTATATTGAAATACAAAAAGTAAGATACATTCATACTTTTCATACCACAAAATATTACTACAATTATTATCATTATTATACAACAAAAACATTAAATCTAACCAATAAACTCATTTACTTATACGTACTTGATACCTGCATATTTGTCTACATATGCAGAAATTTCAAATGCATTCTCTTCAATATTCTGTGTCTGTATGTAGTATGTAGTATGATACAATAATAATAATTACCGTAGAGTTACGACAACTATAATTCAACCGTAGACCATAATAATAATAATAATGTACAAGTGGATACTTGTATAAAACTATATTACGAATTACGAATTACAATCCTGCAACCCAATGTACACTCTATATATTTTGCATGCTGTATGTAAAATGCATTACACGTTACAGATGTACTCTAAGCTTCAAAATTCAGATGAATCTAAGATTGAGATGGATGACTTTTAAATGTACATAAACCATACGACTTATAATACGATTCATATTGTATGTACTGTATTGTATATTATACTATATATTATATCATTAGCATATTGTGCAGAAAAATTCCTTTCGTTTTATACTTATTTATGCATTTTTTTTAATGGTTTAATAAAAATGAAATTACAAGTCAACAACAAAAACAAAAAACATCAACTTCAACAGTTCATTAGTAACTATGTAAAATGTAAAAGAATAAGGTATTAAATATCAATTCATACATGCGTATATGCAAAAGAATTTCATTCAATTTCCAATTTCCCACATCTTGAAAGTTTTTTGATGAAAATTCCAAGTGCAAAGTTTTGCCATCAAATTGTAACTTGTAAAAAATATCTACCTGGCGTATCCGTTCTTTCTTCCTCATTTAGTCACTTCTTTTTACTCATCACAAAACCAACTAGTAAGTTTACTACACACTTGAGTCAATATCATAGCAGTTCGTAGTGTACATGTGTGCATGTTTACCCTGAGAAGAAAACTACTAATCAATGAATCACTGTTACGTATCAGCAAGAGTTGTTTTGTTACTGCATCAGAAAACTTGGATCCCCAAAGCATCATGAAAATGAAATTACACTGCACACACACACGCATACACTCTACAGTCTACACTCTACACACATATGCCACTTGTACATATCTATCATGACTGTCTGATGAGTATGATTTAAAAGCCCAATGAGAAACTTAACCATAGGGAAGTTGGCAGTTTGAGCAACATACTGCGTGGTGCACTGAAGACCGGTTTTAAGTTTTTAGATGTGCAAGTAGACAAGTATACGAACTACGAACACCCGCCAAACCGCTGAGCGAACAAGAAGAAGACAGAGCCAGTCCAAGAAAATTCAAGAAAGAACCTACCCATATGTACGCTGTGAACTTACTTACAATTTACAATCCTATACTATAATATTTGCTATACTTGAGAAACCAGTGTCCACCTGTATTTTAATCTTTGACTATTGACAAAGTACATTTATATGTTGCCAAATATTCATAGAGTATACAGAGCTTTTGTTATTAAAATAAATTCAAAACAAACAGTTTCTTGAAAGAAAGACAACAGTAAGTGGCAGGTACTTGTTGCTGTTACATTTTGACTAATTTCAAAATTACAAAATGATTACATGGAAAAAATTTACCTAAAATAACCCTCAAATAACTATTTGTGCTACACAAAAAGACGCTAGCAGATACAGATTTTTATAAAAGTTTGATTTTCTGACAGTTTGTTCGATATATCATGACTTTTTCCACATCTACTTCCATCTACTACATACTAGAACAAATATGATAATGATATTTTGTCTTTTTTATCTACTTTTATTCTTTCTCATGAATTAATGCAGTGGATACTACAAATTACAAATAATAATAATAATAAGGATAGTAATATTACACACATTCTTTCGATATTTTGACTGCATATTACAAGAGGAATGGAGAAGCAAAAATTGAATATCAGATGCTTGCCAGCTTTACAACACATAACTTTTCCATGGTCCATTCCACACCAGAACATCCAACACCAGAACGGCGGATGTACACAGAACATAATATACTTGCATTCTACTCATTTATTTTTCCCTCAAAACTTGTAATTCCTTAAAACTTAAAACATATATGCGCTACATTCTTTATTCAATCCTGAAATGAAATGAATGACCTTCACTTTCTTTGCTCTCTATTATCTATTGTGAACTCCTATTGTATCCATTTGGTTCGTTCTTTCATTTCACCCTCCATATTGTACAGAATACACATTGCATTTGATGTTTGATACCATTCTGCAACACTCCGACTAGAGAGAATACAATAATGTTCTCTCGTTTCAGCCATTTCTTTAGTCGTTTGGTCAATTGTAAATTGTAACATTGCTGATATACTATACAGTATTCCTTTTCATTCAACATGGTAGAATGTACAATGTACATGTATGAAATTCTGAGAGGATTTGCTACTCCTCTTGGTTCATCCCCCTCTCTCAAGTCTCAAGTTCTTCCATATTAGTTAGTATCAAAGTACATATCGATAAATAAATTACAAACTTTGTGCGTTTTAGATGCCGAGTAAAGAGTAAAGAGTACAATCTACAAACGTGAGTCCTATAGCATAGCACAGTGTTTTACTACACTTTTAAAATTCTCTTTCAACTTGAACTTGTTTCATCATCATCATTATCAGCAGGAGGAGCAGCAGCATTTCCATTCTGCCAAAAAGGATAAAAAATGTGAAAGAGAAAAAAAAGGGAAAAGTTGAAAGTTTTAAAAGTAAAAAAAAACCATGCAACTCAAAACTCAATACAAACTAAATAATGGTACTCTATTTGATTTCCGTCTCATTTTCTCATTGAGAGAATTTTAAGTCCATCTGCCATTAATTATCAATGCAGTTTGTGACAGTTGCTTCAAAATATTAAATGTTTCATGATTCATGATAAATTCAAGTTGAAATACACTAAGAACTTAATAGATATTAAATATTAATTTATGGGAATTAAAATTGCATTAGCCGATAGGCAATACTTTATGAAACATATATATCTATGTAAGTGATGTACTGCACCTTGAAAACGGAAGTAAATATTTTGGGGGTGTTAAATAAGCGTGGATCTTTCATATATACGTACAAAAGAAAGATTTCACAGTTGCAATTCACAATGCACATGTTACTGAAGCATAAAGTACTACAGAACAAATCTTCGGAAAGCCGGAAACGGACAATAAACTCTAAACAAACTAACTAGGATTTAGCAGCCATCATCAAAGTGTGAAACTTTTTTTTTTCTCCTTTTTACAAATCTTTGCAAATCCTAAACTACACCATACACCATCATATACGAATATGTATTATGATACAAAAAATGAAATGATTTGAAATGAACGTGGAAAATGAAGAGACAAGACAAATGATAGAGATTATTATTATGTAATGTAGAATACAGACCTTTTCTTCTTTTTCTTCTTCTTTACTGAGATTTTCTTCCTTTTTCTTCTTCTTCCCATCCGAATCATTATCACTGTCCTTACAACAATCCGTCTTGACTGAACTGATGTTCTCGTCGTTGAGATTAAGATTGACGAAGGATTTTTTTGTGTTTGCTAGGTTAATTTCGGACATTGTTCTGCGAGCCATTTTGCTCACATGATAAGTCTGTTGATGTCGTCGAAAGATTCGGCTCAAACCCCGACTGAGTCGATTCTCACGTGTAGAGGATTTTTTCTCATCCTTACTACAACTACTACTACCACTACCAAACAGGACATCATTCAACGAGTCGGAATTACAAGTCTCCATCATAGTGTATCTTCGTCTCGGGAAATCATCCCCAACACCACTGTCATCATTTAACATGGATGAGGATGAGGATGATGAAGTGGTTGTAGTTGTATTTTTTCTTGATGTCATATCATCTCTACTCTTTGATCTTATAATATTTGATGCACTTTTTGAGCGTAACTTCACACCCTTGACAACATTAACCATCGTTGTTGTTATGCTACCTTTGACACCAACACTTTGAGTTGTTTGAGTGTTGTTGTTACTACTCACACAACTTTTCTGAGCTTCAGCATCCTTTTCCTTTTCCGTTTCTTTTTCACCATTTATATTATGACTGTTTAAAATATCCAGATGACTATTGGTCTTTTTATTTTTATTCTTGGCTTTATTATTATCCTTCTCATTTTTACTCTTTTCTTGCGTCTTCAAATTCACTTGTGTCGACCTACAGTCACTGGCTGTAGCAGAATTATTAGAATCCTGTTTCACTTTCATCATGATGAGTTTTGTAATAAAACTATTGTCACAATTATTATTATTATTATTACAAAGGGTTGACATAACATGTGTAACAAAGTCTTCATTTCATTTATTCTTCTTCTTATTACTATTATTATTATTCAATATTATTGTTAGTCACACTGGAAAATTTGAGACAAGCCCATATCTCCGGTCTGACAATACACTTTCTTTCTTCTTGGTTATTGGTATTATAAATTCTTATGTATTCTTAGAGCTTAAAAGAAAAACAACAATGAATTTCTAGTTTGGTTGGGGCTGGTATTGGAAAGTTATATCTTTAGTATTTGATATCATATTATGTAGGACAAGAATATAACATCATACTACACAGATATTTTTGTACTAGATTTTATGTAATTATTGTTCTCGTAAATTGTACAGCCCAAAGAAGAAGTAGATAAGACCAAGTCAATGGAGCGACATGTCAAACATGACTACAACAACATCTACCTATTCCCTGTATGTATGTACAATGTACATTGTACACATTTATGACGACTGATGACGGAAATTTGCATGTGTAAAACAGTGTACAAAGTCACACGAAAACCACGTCGGCATAATAAATTAGTATACAACAAGTCTAAAATACACCAAAGATATAGTTTAAAAGTCAATAAAAAAAATTTAAATTTTGTTTTGTACAACTATCCGTAGTTTAACATCATGTATTACAGTTTTAAAACAGTTTAATGGTTTAATGGAGATTTTTTTTTGTAACACGAGTAATTCACAGTAGTTTGACAAAAATATTATCCCTATTCACTATTCACTTAAGAACGAAATGTCATAATACTTAAAATAAAATTTGAATAATAAAGTACCATGTAAAAACCTTCGGAGACTGTATTATACATAAGAAATAGCGGGATATGCAATAAAAAAATTCACACATGTACAGTAATAAGTAAGTAATATAGTTATACATAGTCAATTATCGGTGAAAAAAAATCATGTACTTTTTGAATATGTACATGTATTTATTTTATTCCGTCTCTCAACTTAAACTCAAATATCAACTATTGTGAACAATGAAAAAGCACGTTCACCTCCATGATTTATGTTGTCATCCTACTCCATACTCCATTCTCAATTCTCCCTACTCAAAATCAGGATACCTATATATTATGTATAATGTATATAAACTATAAACATGATACATGCAATTTTCACTTGCCATAATTCATAGTCACAAACAACTGTCATATCCCAAAAAATAACAAAATAAAAAATAAATGTATACCCTCAACCATGTGTACATTTACTGAGCATTGAGCATGTTTAATAGTAAATATGTAATTCTACGACTTTGACGACTTCAACCTCTAATTCTTCTTGTAGGCATAATAATAATACTAATACTAATAATAATAATGATAAAAGAATGTGAAACGTGAATGTAAAAATAACAAATGACTATAAAAAAATTCAAAACTTTTGAAATACAATCAAAGACACGGAGACATAACTAACCGAACCAAGCCAACCAACCAAAATACCAACCATCTCACATCTCACCAAATCACCGAAGAGTTTTAGTAGATTTTTCCATAATGTAAATACATGACCGGCAAAACTGTAGATACAACATAACATACAACGTATACGCTTTTTCAATCTTTAAAGTTTGTTTTTTATTGTTTTTTTTCACTGCTAATTCAATTGTTGGTATTTCCTTTTCCGTTCGTCCAGATCCCAAAAGTACAATTTTCCAATTCACCAAACACCAAACTCAACTCAACTCACATTCACACTACACATTACACATACACATACATTTTCAATTTTCTTTATTCTGTCTTGAAAAACTCTAATTATAAAACACAAAGAAACTCTGTGTTTCACCACGGTTGTTCAATGTATATGCATTTGTAAAAAAAAACAGAAAGAAGAAATATCTGTATATATTTCTTTGGTATTCTTTATTGCAGGCGTTCTTCTCAAAACAATTTTCCCTTTCATTTCGTGATTCCTCCTGTGTCTAAGTTTTGAAGAGAGAAAAGTGAATAGCACTTGACGAAAGAGAGAATATCAAATTATATTTGCGCACGATAAACGACAAACGACCGAGCAGTATCAAGAAAAACGAAAAGTGGTATACTATACTACAGCGTGAATTTATGTAGAAGCACCCCAAGAGAATAAAAAAGATTTTTCGCTCTCACATAGTAATGCCACACACTACACACTAGACGCTACACTAGCTCTAACACTAAATGTACACTAAAAATGAAGAAACTGTGAGGAAATGTACTTTGTACAATGTACAATGAGCCAGTGAAAATGTAAAATGAGCTGAAGGAAGAGAACTGAAGAGCTTGCTGACTGCTGACGATTTATTTAGTGAGAGGGTGGAACTTCAATAAACTCACGTTGAATACTATCCTATACACACTCACTCTATGACGACTCTACTGACTAGTGTAGACAACATGGGAGAAGGTATTAGTTCATACATATCAAACACCAACACAAAACACAAACAAGTAATAATAATAATAATATACATAGGTAAAAACACTCATAATAGCATATGAGTAGATATGTATAACACGGATATTGCTTTTATTTCTCTTTTCTCTCTCTCTCTCTCTCTCTCTCACTCACTCTGAGAACAGCATGCCGACATAGCTTTATTTCACTCAATGCATAGTGTATAGTATTTTATATTCTTTATATTGCCTCGATAACAACTTTTAAATAAAAAACCTTCAAAGCTTCAAAATCCAACTTCTTTATGTCTATCACAATATGTCTGTATTCTGTATGTTGTGTGTATCTTTTCCTACTTTGTCGTAAATTTATCCAGAATCCAGAGACTGAGGCAAAGTAGAAGACATTTGTTTTAAAACACACAAAACTCATGTCACGTGTTACATCAATATTATTATTATTTCTACCACTATTACTACTATTATTACTACATTTTAACCAAGTTCAAGTATTCAAATGCCAAGGTTCATCAAGAAGACATATTATTTATTCTCTAGGGAAAAGAACTCAAATGAATCAACGTCATGGTAATCACTCGTCATATCCCAAGCTATCCAATGTGAGCCCTGTCAACATTATACGCATAAGTATAGAATTCGACACATTTACCTAAGCATATATACAATATACATGAGTACATATCCAAGCTCATTCCTTTTGCATTAATGTTAAATCAAATAAGTAAACAAAAAGTCCTGTGTGTCATGAGTTATGAAGTTATGAACACATCTCACATTTCAAATTTTTTTATAACATTATTAGAAAATAGAAAATTAAAGAGAAATTTTAAACAAAGAAATAGATAATTGAAAAATTAAAAATTGAGGACTCTGTACTTGTAACGAGTGACTGAATGGTACTTTAAAGATTCATGTCTGATACTTGATACTATACACAGCTCCATCAATTCTCAAAAATTTCAATCCACACTTATTTATTTATCAACGTCCTCTCATAACTGTAAAAAATAATAATATCACGAATGACAATGAAACATCTCAAATTATAAATACTGAACTTATGATTTTTACTTGGTGGAAAACGCTTAAAAAATAAATCTACAATCTACAATAGTAACACTAAATACCATAAATCTGGTCGTTGATTTCATACAGAAATAAGGGTAAACTAACTCAAAGTACAATCTCAACAATAGACATTTATTTTCTCAGTGTTTTCTCCAAAATATCAAATGCATAACAGAATGTTGCTAGTTGCTACTACTTATTATAATGAATGATGATAATAATGATGATGATGATGAATACAAGTATCAAGCACCGATGCTGCTTGAACAACAATCCGTTTGATTCTCGTTTGCTTGCTTGTTCTCCCATGAAAAAAGATGAAGAAGCAAGGAATACATAAAGAGAGAGAGAGAGAAAAGAATAATACTGAAATTTAAGAAAGCATGCAGTAACAATTTCCACTTGTACCATTATAACATAACACATGACATATCATATCATGATATCACTGCGGCACAATACACAATACACAATACCATACAGTACAATAGAACACAATGCAATACAGTAGTGTAGGTAGGTAGGTGTAGTTTGCAGGAGGGTACCATCAGAATCCAAAAAATTACAAGTAAATATCCCAATCCCATCTCCCATATGTTACATTCAAATCCAAGTACGACTAAGTACATGTAGAAAATTTCATCCTGTGTACAAAATACTGTGTGTACCTTAGATTTTCGATTCTAGATTCTAGACATGAAACATACATGTGTAGATAGATATCTCTACAAGCCAGAGAAAATCAGAAGCAGTTACTATTTATTTACCAACATTTTTCTCTGTCTTTTCTTTCCGTCTTGTTTCTTGTTTCTAATCCATCCACTTCTTGAATGGAATCGACAATAGTTAAGTGTCCTGAGTCCTGAGTATGGATATCTCTCCCTCTCCCTACCCCCATTATACCTATACAATACAGATGTGCACTTAATTCGTCTTTTGAGGGTGCCACGTACGATCGAAAATTGAGGGAGAGAGAAAGAGAACTGATTCAAACAAAAGAGGAAAAAAAACTCTAGAGAGGAAGCAAACGTGTGTGTTTATTGGTATACATGTATAGATGTATAAGTATATATTTATGTAGTCGAGTATCTTCACCATAAAAGTAGTAAAAAAAGGAGATGGAAAAAGAGCACACACACAGCACTAGTTTCTTTCCTCCATAACACTAGACATATATATATTCAGAATTCAAACATATCCAAATCCAAACACCACAATCAAATTTCACATGTATATAAAGGAAAATCCAATTCTGTGAACCTGTGCGTTTGTACGGTCGTAAGGTAAAGGTAAACTTTGAAACCACAAAGAATGTCACGAAACGGAAAGATTGCTGAGGACTCTAAAAAAAATGTCGAAGGGATAATCGTCAAAATAAAATTCCCTCAATTCCCAACAATACTTTTCTAGTATAGATATATATATTATATATGTAACATTATTTTGAGAGGATTCATAAGCTGATGAATACATATCATGACACAAAGAGTAATTTTTTTATACATCATATCCAATCATTTATAATAATCCGAATACAAAAACTGTCGGTTGTCTGTGTGTAGTGTGTGTACACAACCCACATGATTTTTTCCTCAATGTTTACAAATTTTCTCGAGTGTGGCCCAGATTTTTACCAAGTACAGAGTACAGAGAGTACAGCACATATGGGATCATTATTAGCTCAAAACTTTCTTATCATAAGTACATGTACTAACTGTGAGCAGTATAGTTACAATTAAGTTTACAGGTTATAAAACTAACTCCTCTCCTTCATACACATGATTGGCTCTACCTTTATTTATGTTTTGTGTCTTGTACTGTGCACAGTGCACAGTGTACAGCTATACTTTTATTCAATCTTCTTCTCCCTTTGATACAATTATTAAAGTAATTATAACAATAATAAAAGGTACGAGATACTAGGAAGAAGTGTACAAGACGTACTTAGCTATATAGAGCCACTCACAATGAAAAACCGTTCAGTCATTCATGCGAAGTGAAATATAGGTAGGTAATTGGTAATTGAAAAACTGAAAAGCTCTTTCTCTTTCACTCGTTCGTTTTTCTCCATCTGAAGCGAATTTCATTTTATTTTATCACCCAATTTAAAAACAGCATACATATATGAGTACTTTTGGATGTGATTTATTGAAAAGTAATAATAGTAGTTGACTACTAACATAGATAATAGATATGTACACATGTGTGTCACACATAATAATATTGTATTATGAGTGATAGAGTGACTCATATATACAGATATCTACTCGTGCTGTAAAAAAAGGGCAAGTGAGCTTGGAGGCGAAATCTTAAAAGAAGAAAAAGGAAAAGAAAAAAAGATGATAATGATGACGATGATTGGTTTAAATGCATCCCAATCATCAACAACACTGAAAATTATTATTATTATTACTCTACTTCAAGTTTACATTATATATTATATGACATGTGGATGGAAGTTGTAAATTGTACATTGTACATTTTACATGATACATGACAAGACATGAGACACGAGACACGAGACTCATGAATCTATCCTGTGAATGATCAACTCTCAAGTCTCAACGTAAAAAAAATTTACACCCACTCCAAACTCCACACACATGTGTATAATATACAAATTTTAAGAGTGATCATTAAAATTTTAAGGAACAAGCATAATATATGTATCCATTCACTCGTTCATTTATGCATACTGCAAACAGTTAAGCTGATGGAAGATGAATATTATCTTTACTTGTTCCTTCTCCGTCTCTCGTCAGACTCATCATTGAAAACTTTTTACAATTAGAAACTACTTACTATAGATTATAGATACAGACTACTATGTAAACATTTTTTGAAATGTTTACCGATTCTAGTTTCCTCGCTGGTATTAGACATCATAGAATATAAAGGAGTAGGCATTGGGTTAATCACAAGTATCAAGTTGCCTACAGCACCATAAAAAACTCAGTACTCAGTACAAAGTTTACTGATTCTAAATTCTAATAGCAGCGTTGAATATTGAATAAACATCAACAACCTAATCATTCTCATTAAGTAAAATACATGAGTATGAGTACAGAGTACAGAGTAGAGATACTTAGCACATGCAAAGAAAGAAAGAAAGAATGAAGGAAGAAAATGTAACACAAACTGGGCAATCGTTAATACTCTATGAGTTTTTACTCTTTTTTTCGTTTACACTGTTATTATTTCATTAAGTTTCATTGTTACACACATCTATATATTTCATTCTCTTTCAACATTTTTACTATACCGATCTCGATCTCATTCTCATTCTCAACCTCATTCTTTTTCTACTTCATCCTTCATTTCTCTTCCTGTCACAGAAATATACAGTAGTAGTAGTCGTCGTAGTAGTAGTAGTAGTAGCAGCAACAGCAGAAGAAGACGAAGAAGAAAAAAGAGAAGAAGAATTCTGCCAAAGTCAACAAGCGAGCCATCTTGTCTACAACTTTATGTATATGTGCAAACTGTAGGATGTTAGGAAACACGTTTACAACCTGTCTACATATCACAAGTAACAACTTTTTATACCGACTTGTCACACGCTACAAAGTTTTTTACTTACATTTTTATCGTATATCCATTTCTTTTTGCTACAGTTAGACGATAAATGACGATATCTCACAGAGGACAGAACTTCATATTAAGAGAAGAAAGCATACCCATCTTTAATAAGTGTGAATTATTTTTGATGCCTTTGTAAAATAAGAAAAATAAGACACACACATGACTTTTCTGCAAACACTACTTGATTCAACTTTTGCCCATTGGGAATTGGGAATACAGCTATTTTTTATTTGTAAAAAATAAATATGACTTTATATATTTAAAATTCAGTAGTTAAATATCTATTATTTTGTATTTGTAGGAGCAATTAATCTGTGAAGTAGTAGTATAATTATAATCATCATCAAATAAACATAGATAAAATACACACGCTTTTATCTATATAATATGTCATATACGCATACACGTAAATGTGCCTCGGAACACTTTAGTGGGGGGTAGACGAATTGGAGAAGAAGATTGAAGAAGAATTACAAGTACAAGACATCAAAGAGTAACCTCTTCACTCTCTTATGTCTCACTGTGAGTTGGTGAGCTCTTGTTTTCCCTCTTCTTTATTAGTATTATTATTATTGTATTATTCGTCTATGATACATTTAGATTTACACGAAGAGAAGATTTCTGAGGCTGTCGCATCAAGTCAAGTCAAAACTATCATACCATCACTTTTCTTGTTACTTGTATATATTGTATATTGTACTTTGAGCACTTCCCTGTTTCTGTTTCTGTCTCTGTCAGTGTATACTGTATACCTATAGATATAACTGACAACTTGCCCATACAAAAGCAAACACTGCACTGTTATAGAGACAAACGTTTTTTTTTCTTTGTGCTACATTTCTTTGTTATTCTATCGATAGTAGCGACTTTATATTAGCAAATAACAATGACCTGCATCAGAGTGCATTAGTCTTTATTGAAGATGTTGTAGTATACTTTGTACTATAGTAAATATTATCTACAATGTACATGTGTCTTGAGATGGAAGTTGTGTGGTAAAACATTGTGTCAAACGATAAATACATATTGCATTTATGGATACATCTACTTCCCATGTTCCCACATCAAGAATTGAGAAGGAGCTGTAAATTTAACTCGAGGGTCAATCTCCAACAGAGTCAAAAGTAGAGAATCTAATTCTAAATGAAATAGCTTCCAACTTACTCTTTTACTTACTGACTTCAATCATACAACAACAAAAACAAACATTTCGACTTTCAACTACTTGATAAAGCACCAATTGTCAATTCCTTAAAGAACCTCAGACCGAGAATCAAGAACCAAGAATCAGAAGGAAGAAGAAAAACAAACACAAAATAGATAATTCAACTCAATGTGGTTCCAAAAAAGACAACTTGAGTACTTTAAGAAACAAACAAAATGTAACTGTTCATTTGTAGTTTAGACTGATTTAGCAAAGAGTTACGAGTACACTGTACATTGTACATACACTCGTACTTATATTTTTATACATGCACGTAGACGTGCAATTCCAGGACAAGAAATAAACAATCTTGTCCTTTCAATTATTTTGCCTAGTCTCATCATCGCCATCATGGCAATACATGTGTATTTCATGAACACAATAATATTATAACAAACAAAACTTTGAATGAAGCATCTCCATCTTCAAAATTCGTTCCATCTCTCTCTCTCGAAGCTCGTTGCTCGAAGCCATTGCTTTCAAACGTTATGTCTACTGTCTACTTGAACTCACAAAAATTGTAGCCTACAATAATTTTTATAAAATGTTATAAAACAAAGTCAAAAATATATAACATGGCACAATATCTCTTTCACCAGAAAATCATTGTTGTTATAGATGAAATTATTTAGCTCACAACATTCGTGTACATTATTATACATAGTAAAATGATGAAACAATCGAATTTGACCGAAACATGATTTAATGTATCTACCATTCCTAATTCTTCCCTGAGGATGATGATACTGATACTTGATGCTTTTTATGCTGACATTGATATTCACTGCATGATGTAAATTTGAAGTGTATGGGACTGCAAAGTATCAAAAATCCCAGGCTGCATTTTATCATAGTAATAATACATCATGTAAAACACATAAATGTACTTACTTTTGGTATTTGGTATGCATAATACAATTTTCCATATTGAATGGAACACGTAGAGAAGAGAATAATACAATCGCCATACTAGCCAGCACATTATAATGTGTATTATGTTTACATACATGTATACACTGCCAATTTGCGATTACATAAAGACTCCAGTGCGAGTTGCCAGTGCACCTACTTGGGATGCAAATTCAAGAATAAAATCATGCATGCACTGCACATTTCCCCCTGTAGACAGCTCATAGCTCAAAAGTATAAGCATTTGCATCAGGCAAATGGTCTCATATCATCATTATCATTATTATCATCATCATATCAAAGTCAAGAGACACATCCGAAAATTTCAAAGAGGAAAGAATACTCTATACATTCAGCAGTAGTTTGCTTTTCAAAAGACAGGCTTAACTTTTAAATATTTTTACCATTTACCAAATAAAATTAGAGCTAGTTTTCCTCTTCAATGACGTTTTATACGCAGACCTGGAATCCTTATTAATGCCAAAGAAGCCCGAGTATACATATAATTATAAATCATGAAGCGTAAGAATGAATGAAGCAGAAATTATATGATTAATCATCATTATATTATCAAAAGGCTTCTCAAAGCTATGGCACCGAAGCGCATAAGGTGTACTACGTGAATTTTGTGTCTCTGAATCAGCGACATTTTTCTCATTTTGGATTGTGAATTGAGGGTAAATAACTTTTGTTTAACCCATAAATACCTCTGTGACTTGCTTGCTTTTGTTTTTTTTTTCATTTAATCAATAACACACTCTCATTCATTTTAAATTTCAATCCGATGTTCTGGAACAAAAAATGTAAAAATGACAACATTTCCTATCTTCATCAACATCTACAGCTATAAAATGGGCTGAATCGAGTAACTTTGACAAAATTTTCTTTGCCTTCTTTCCCTACCTATGACTTTTTTTAGTTTTTTTAACATGTGGAGGTTTCTACATCTATGCGAATCTGGAAAATAAAAGCTCCACAGGGTTTTGTTATGAGAGCATTCGTGGGTAAGCGGATCTTCCCATTTGTGTAATAATATCATCTTTGCCATAGTCTGTTCTCTGTTCTCTTTTATCTTTTGTAACCCATACTGATGCATGTATACATTACAAATTTATCTTTTGGACGCTACATCTTCCCTCCTGTCAATGTTTAAAATAATATTTGCAAATGTTGCATACCTCACCATTGTTTGTACAATTTATCTACAGAGATTTCAAATTATTCTCAGCATCCCATTACATTCATACTAACATCTAACATCTGTGCCTAGTGTAAAGTGTACAGAACAACGTTTTATGTTTTATCTGCTGCTAGTCAAAATGAATGCAAATTTGTTGTCCATTAAACATAGTACATAGTACATCGTACATATTCCAACCATGAGCCATTTCTCATATAGACTGTGTAGAGCGTAGAAGCTGTATAATAAATAATTTATTTTTATTTACCATGCTAAAAATTGCAGTGAGCATGATTATATAACGTAATATCTACGTCGTACGTACTACACATAGCTCTCTGGCGTCTTTCCGTGGTGTTTCATACACAAAGCAGAATGTGAAATAATAGAAAGTGGACAGCATGCGGTTCACATATAGCAAATGAATTGGATGCCACCGATGGTCAGATACAAAGGAGGGTAGGTGGTTTTACTAATAATAATATTCTACGGCAAGTTCATTCTTTGTATTGTGTATGCTTCATTTATAATTTAGACAAAGTTTCTGACGTCAACATTCCTCATTGGTTTTCATCTATTATCTATTATATAACTAATTTCAGTGTAAACTTACAAATACATGAGCATTGAGCATGGAGAGCTGACGAGCCAAACCTCAAATGATTATTTCAAATTATGCTCGTAATAATTTACTTTTAGATTCTAGATTCTAGAGTCCACAGGCAATGCAAAATGACATTAGGCATTAGTATATAAATAGCCAAGTAAACAACAAGGTAATTTTCTCATACAAATCACAAAATGTTTTCATTAAAAGACTTATTTGCACAACACCAAAAGAATGTACATGTACATGCATATTCCATATTGCATATAAAACGTACAAGATGGTACATTGTTTTACACCTTGAAAACTTAATTCCGTAGAATTAGAGTTGAAACTAAAACTGAAAATGACGTCTCATTTTGGCGAATATGTACGAACACATTCTACATCAGTACAAATGGTACAAGCATAATTTGCAGCACCGTGAGAACCAATAAAAGAGAATCATGGCTCATCATCATAAAGAGAATTAAAAATTACAAAACATAACTAGATAAAAATTAGTACAAAGTTGTTGTAATTTTGATTCTTTCAAAATCACGGCTCATCTGTGTATGAAAAATTAGTAGTGTGAAATTTCTTATTTTCCTAAATAAAATAAAAGTTGTTTCAGAAATAATCTTCCAAGATTCAAAAAGCGAAATTTGGTATAAAAGAAGACTCTATGATAATGTTCTAGAGTAAGTATGAAGTGGTAAAAAGTAAAAAGTCTACAGCTCTACGATTCCATTAATTGAAATGGATATGGCTAAATATTTACATATGATAAGCAGTGCTTGTAAAAGTAACAATTTCGTATTTCGTGGATGTAAGTAGAAGTGCACTCTTGTATAAATACACAAAATACAGACATTCCATTCCAAGAAGGTCACATATAATAACAAGATAGTTTGTATATAAATTGTCTCTTTTCTTCTGTCATCTTACTTGTCTTCTCTTTTCTACCATGGTATGGACTATGGACATATGTGTGTGTGTGTAAATACTAAATACATTCGTCGTCACAGTCAGTAAAGCAAATCGTAATTGTAATTGTAACGCTTCGTTTTGTTGACTACATATGGTTCGTATGTGACATTGAATTCAAAACAAGTAACAGTAACACAGAGAGTGTAAAACTGATTCTGAATTTTCTCTAAACCATCCCAAACTTGAAAATTGAATCAAGTTACACATACCAACTGTAGAATGCGAACTTGATATGCAGACAGAATACTATACATCCAGATAAACATAACTAACATTTGCATGAAATAATACGGGTGTCTTTTACATTGTTGAAAAAAATGTAGAATCAAATGATACAGGGCATTTTTTCACTCGTCTGACCTCATGACTTGGTTGTCAAGTTGACTTTTCTTAGTATATCTTTGTGACAAATATGGTCTCAAAAATATATCAAGAATGTAATAAGTGCCATGTATATTACACGTTGTACACAATTCATCAATTTCTTCAACTCTCAAAATAATTCTATATCAATCTATAAATTTTATGACATGGACAATGGACAAGTTATACTTCTCAAAAAGTCAGCTAACCAGTTCAGTTTCTCTCTCACACACTCTCTCTGTTTTAAATCAGCATGAAAAGAAACTAGCTCGATTATTTCACGGCTTATAAATAAATAAAAGAAATCAATTGGTAATACAATAATAATTAGCACAGTTTTAAAATAAAAGGTGGTCAATGTCGTTCGAATATAAGCGTTGTATCGCTTACATGTTGGTTTGAAATTTCAAATTCAACCTTTTCATGTCAAGAGCAATACAAAATACAAAATGAAGATGCGAAGATGAATTGAATTGAGTTGAGTTGTTGCTTAAATTACTTGTTCTAATTCAAATAAACTCACGATACAAATTACACTAGGTCAAACCAGTACATGTTATACACTGCTGAAAATAGTTGACAGATCCAACTTGTACATTGTTTTGTACATGAGAGCATGATGAATAAATCACAAGATTAACAACGATGTAAACTTTTAATTGAGACACGACACTTTGTTCTTTGTTACATGAAGAGATTTAGAAAGTTTAATGCTCTGAATTATTTAGTTGTAGACAAACACACCATAGTTCACGATTAAAGTTGACAGTTGACAGTAAATTTTGATCCAGTACACAGACTATACAAAGTTTACACAAAGTTCCATCTTATCCACTGACAGACAGAAGCAACGACACTGTTTCACAGCACAAAATTAACCGATGGATCACTACAGTATTAGTCGTCCTCACCAACAGAATTAAACTTAATCCGGAGGTTTAATACTTAAAATAAATAAAATACAAAATACTTTGCACGCTTGTTTTATAACTGTCTCTAGTCTCTATTTTCTATACACACAGGATTTAACAAGAGCTACAAACTACAAAAACAACAAACAATACAGAGCCTCAGCTGAAACTGAAATGAAAGGCTACACAGATGCACACACAGAGAGAAATGGACGGACATTTAGACTCTTAAATGAATACAACAAAGATGAGTAGGGGAGGTTTTTAATAACTTTTGGATATATGAGTAAATACGCTTAATAATCTAAGTGAGTATCTACTATATACACAAAATATATAAGGGGAGTATAACATATAACATTACTATACTGTTTATTGTGTATGTACTTGCACATTGCACATAGATACTGTGCACCATGCTACACACATGCATATTTTGGTGACTAGAAATTCAATCTGGTCATGCAGGTATCTATGTGTGTATAGTTCTACCCTAATGAACTTGTATGTCACACGATTTTATATTTTGCTCTTTTGGATTCCTAAACTGCTAAAGGAACGCTTTTGTCTTCATACGTATACAATATATAGTGTACATCTCCCTCTTAAAAGCACACACGTGAGTCTAAAGTGTACTCAACAAACCATCAATACCGATGCATGCACCAGTAGTACTTTTTGTTTTGTGTTTATATAACCAAGAAAAAAAACAAGATGTTTGAATGAGGAGAAAAAGAAGAAATAAAGCACATGGCTTATTAGAGTGCCTGCATCTTTTCTCTCCGCAGTTTGTGAATGTATGCATTATGTATTATGTATAGTCTTATCGGTGCACAAACATGTATGAGCAACCCCTTGTAATACAATAATAATAAATAAACCTTTAATTCACAATACACTACTTCGTTAGCATTGTATTTGTGCATCCATATTCCGTATCTATAGGAATTGTGTATGTACATCTATATTTATCACGATCAGCCCGTGTAGTGTGTGTTGCAGGTTGCAGGTATCTATATTCTTGTCATCTCATATCATCCTCATTATACTGTCCATCTCCCTTTTTCCTACAAAAAGTTTTTGTACAAAGAATTTTCCCTTAATTCACTGTATTATTATCGCTACCAGTGAGGCTATTATTACGTTGTCGCTTCAATTCTTGAATTTTGAATGGATGAAGAACTCAGTGTTATGTAAAAGGAACAAGTGAATGTTGGATGTTGGAAGTTGGAAACTAAGGTAAAACTGATATCTCATCAAAAAAAACTGTACAATGTGCATGCAGAAAAAAACTTCTTTTTTTTTTAATCCTTTCCTCGTTTTCTTACCCTGTGGAGGATTTCACTCATTCATAATTCTCAACTCTCTGATTTTATGAATTTTATGAGAGATGGGTAACCCTTTTGGACATTTTTCTTTCTACTCACTATGGAACATGGAATCGGAAATATAATATAATATTTCCTCCCTAAATGGTTTCGTGTTCTCTGTATCTTGTACATTACACATATAGCATGACCATATTATCTATCATTTATCGTTCACTTCTCCATTCCTATTTCAAATTCTAGCCATTCATAAATAAATTCCATTCATGTTCATGTTTAAAATCAAATCTTTAACAAACCTCGAATAAAGAATCATCTTGATTTCATGTATTCATTCAAAAAAGGATAAAAAAAATAAGGATCATGACCATAATTTTGAAAGCTTAAATCCAAAATTCAAAATCCCAAACCTGCTCGATTGGGTATGAAATTCTATACAATTTGATTAGAAAAAGATTTTGGGCTTTTCTTATATCGTATGTGGACGGAAGCAGGTTTTACAAATTAATCTAAATTCTAAATACCTCTCATTTTCTATAAATTATTATCAAATTGATCGGGTGAATATTATGTAGTAGGTATGCTATATGCTATACAGTATGATTCTGGGAGAATATTCGTGTTATTCAATTCAAGCGTCTCTTATGACGCAGATTTCGGTCTAATGATTATACGTCAAAATTTTACGACGGACATAATATTCTCCTTTCTAAACAGTCACAAACAATCTGTTGTAAACAATGATAAGATCTTCTTTTTAGACTATAAAAATGTACAGGTAATGACAGTAAGGAGTAATTATTCATAATTATTATTGAGGAAAATGAATATACTAAAATAAAGTTTATGCTTCTATTTTTCACTTCAATTTAGTAGTGTACAGTACTTTTGTGCTGTGTACAAATTATTGCAAGTGTTTTTTTTTTAGAGAAATGAGCTAAACAAAAGATGAAAAAGTATCATACCTTTCGCTCCATCTCCGTCTCTTTGAGTTTCCGTGCATTTAGATAATGAAAATAATAGTCGTTGCACAATAAATCTCTAGCCATTATGCATGTACATAAATTCCACTTCAACTCCTTCCTTTTATTTTATTTTACTTTCGTTCAGGCACAACTACATATTACATATAACATATAACATATAATATGCGTAGATAAACACTTGATGTGTGAATTTTCATAGCTTAAATGATAACTATCATTATATCAACACAATTGTACAATTAACACTCAATTTTCTATAGTCTTAACTCTTAACAAATTTAATAAAAAAAATCAAAGTTCTAGCAGTACTGCATAAATCATCACAAAAACAAAAACAAGGGTAGAAACAAATTAAATGTGTGTCGTCTAATATCTGTACTTGTAATATCATTAAAATTGAATTTTCACTACACTTACTAGCTGAATAATATCTGCGTCGTTATAATAACATTTTGTGTTATCCAACACTTCGTTCCTTCAACTAAAATCGAACACGTCAGTATGAAATATGGAATCTTTATTTTTACACAATAATATCAAAAAAAAAGGAAAAAAGATAGCTGAGGTAAACCAAAACACATGAACTACTGACAGCTCCCAAATTATATGCATAATTGCACAAACATAATGAACTAATTCAACATTATGATGATGCTCCTGTTTTCAGCACTATGTTGACACAAGCTTTTCCCTACTTCATAGGTAACAGACCGCATTAGAATTTTATCTTCCTTCACCAAGAAGAAGAAAAGTCATTAGGGAGCGTAATTACAATTTAATTATCTCAAGTCGTCGACACGCACTCTATATGTGTATAATACAATACAGCACTAAAAAGAATAAGTATCCAAACCACTTCTGTTCTCTGTCGTTGTTCAAAAGGATGGCATAAAAAGTGAACTAAGAGTTTCCTCATGTGTATATGTATTTATATTTTTGGGTAACAAAATATAAATAACTTTTTATGAGCTGCTGTGTCTAGTGTCTAGTCACAAAGGAAATTTTATTAGAGAAAAACTGGCACCTTTTACTTAAATTTTATAATCGGTTCTTTACTACTTGATTACAACTATATAGAGCATTTTAAAACTTTCACAAGTTATTATTATTATTATCTACAATCTAATTTAATGATTTCAATAATAATTGACGATCCCAAATGAAAATAACACACATACTGTACACTATTAACAGTGTGCAGAATACAGTATAAAGATATGCAAAAATGACAAGCTCATATGAAACTATGTCAGTGTCAACAGGCAAAAGGTGTATACTGAAAGTATCAAATAATTTTAAAAGTGAATCTGAATGAATCGGCCTAATCATAGCATAAGTATACTAACAACACAAAACACAAGCTGAGTTGCATCTATATAAACCATGTATTATGTATTTAGTAGATATTAGATATAGATCAGTGATAATTTTCCACTTGACTCTTTTGACTAATAAAATTAGTCAAAGGGCAGTCCTTTTCTGTACGATTATGTTCAAATACTATAAAGAGTAAATACGGAACTCATAATTGGTAACTTTCCTCACGTTACATTGACAATTGACATGCTAGCCTCAAATCAAAAATTTAAAATTTAAACATTGATAATTCATGAACAGTACAAAAATTCGTACAATTTATTGAATTTTGTGTCGTATTGGTTAGATTTGTCTTTTGCATAAGTTAATCAAAAAGTATACTATTTTATCTAAATAACCATCAATTTTAACATTTTCCTCGTCCAATTTCAGTAGTTTCTATTTTTAGTTTCTATAAAACTATATAATATGCTCTGTAGATTACATTTCGCAGCAGGCAAAACAGACAACCATGCATCGTATGACAACAAAAATACTACCTGACAATCAGGCTTTATATAATATGTATAACCTGATTTATGCATACATGTTTACATAATCTATGGTCAAAATAATAATAACAAAAACAACCTATAAAAAACTATAGGAATCACATTTCGACCATTTGACAGTATACATACACATGTATGTACAAATGAAAGGACAATCCTTACAGAAATAAATATGCAAGAGACCAGCTTTTAGTGTACAGTGTATAGTACATGGGGAAAAGGCATACACACATTCAAAAACTGGTAATAGACCAAGTGGACAAGGTCACACATACATTCTAAACTAATGCTCATCTTTAATCAAAATCGGCCAATGATAAATCTTTTTGTACTCGCATACACATGTATACATACATACTTTCATGTGAAAAGCATCACATTATCCCACTATAACCTCTACCCTCTACACAATATCATCATTTAATTTCTCGATCCCAATCCTCATCTCATACCTAAATACAGATTTGGTGATGTTGATTTTTGTTATTGATAAATCCACTCGAGTACAGAGCAGGGCGCGAAGCATTTTTCCATGAGTATTTAGTGTAGGCTCGAAAATCGAAAATGTATTATATGTATACATAGTGCAAGTACTGCTTGGACCATTTATAATGAATGTGTATATACGCTGTACACTGTACACATACATACATACATGATAAATATTTTTTAACTCATTGCTTCATGCTTCATGACTAGAAGTTGAAAACGTTTAAAACTTTAAACATGAACCTTTTTGGCTGTGGTAACTTAATCAAAGTGACAGTTTAAAAAAATTATAGGCTGTGGATAGAATTGCACTTTAAAGCGACAGCCTTCCTTCTTCATTAAGGATCATACTCACACACGTACAACATACAAGTATTCAAAACCCGAGAGTTGATGATACCAAATACCAAAAGCAGAAGATGTCAACAATAAAGTGTCAAGCTTCTCATACAACTACAATGAATTTGGAGATTAGAGGGTATTTCGATACTCAAGCTCCAGTTTAGCTCAGTTCAAAGGAATGGATTATTATTATTGACCATTGAGTACATAGCTCTTTACATTGTACATTGTACACTGTACACACTTTATGTAACAATGGATACATGAAATGCTGAAGACAATTCGCCATCAGCCATCACCTTTGTGTATTCATTCTTTGTGTGGTAGCACAGTGGATTTTTCACCTGAAAAACCCCTCACTAATGCACTCTCACCTCTCACCAACACAGCTCAAGTTTAGTAATTGTGAATGAAACAGGTAGATGTAGGCACAGGTACAAGTTGTAAGTTGTGAGTCAGAGAGTCAGGGAATACTTCGATGAATGGACGTTACTTTGTCGCTCACAATAGATGTAGGGAAACAAAGGATTGACTGAATCAGCCCCACAGCAACGAACAACATCACAAACAGCAACAGCAACAACAACAACATGTTGTTGAAACAGCAGTAATAATAATAACAATAAAATGATGACTTTACAACTCACAGCTGTACGATTTCATTACTTGTAGTGCGTAAAGGTTGTATTTTAATATAACATACATGTATTATGTATATATATTATATCATAAATGTAGAACGTACTTGTACATTCAACGTAGATCTTACAGGACATATTAGCTCTTTTATGCATCACTTTTTTTGAAGAATAAGCAGTGAAACACAAAAGTTCTTTCCTTTACATCTTCAAATCCGAATTGATTAGTAAATAATATAAGTACAATGTAGAATGTAGACGCATTGACCACGTATTCTTCCATGCAATGCGGTAAACATAATACATAATACATACGCACAAAAACATGAGCTTTGACTACTTTTAATTTTCCATGTAGATAAAACTACAGCTGACTACTAGCTGTAGTTCCGTCATACACACTTTTTCAAGAGTTCCCGTTCACACACAAACTTACTGACTACCCACAACACAACACAACAACAGATAAGATGAACATGGCAGATAGTTTACATGTATCAAGTTTTTAATTAATGATAAATGGCCTGAACGATGTACAATGTACAATGTATCCCATCATGTACCATTCATCAGTCTTCTTCAGTCTTCTATGCAATCACATGTAAATTTGCAAATCATAATACATATATTCATTTTCATACATGTTGAATCTGGATAGATAAAACGATGCTGTACAAGATGCAAATAAATAAATAAATACGATACGTCAGTCAGACTAGAGTCAAGGGACGGTGATATCAAGAAAGTTGGGCATTTAATCTTCTTTTAATATTATAACTTACAGACGTTTTTAATCATAACATGATGAGGCTTAAGTATTCAAAACTTAAGAGGATTTACGTTTAGATTAGAAAATTTACTTGTCCTGCACATGAGCATTTAACATTAAGTATTACAGCACATTATAATTATAATTATAATAGGCTTTGCTCATATCTGTGTATGTATACAATTAGGATTTTTTTTAAAATATTTTGACAATCGTATACACCGTGTAGATATACACTGTACACATCTTTGTAGAAAAAATAAAACCCTATCTAAATCCTATCAAAAAGAAGTGCATTTGAAAATTAAAAGTTTTACATTAAAACTAAACACTGAATGCAGAAATGAAGCGGAAAAGGAGGGTTTGTTCTTGCAGTTATCTATCTCTCTACTTGCCCATATCTTGTATCTTGTATCACTTGCTAAACTTGTCTTGATGAACGTCAATTATTTCATTTTCAACGTGTGCTCATTTTAATTTTAAGCTGTCAACTTGTATGTTCAGTATGTTCACCTTCTAGCACAATCCTGAATGACCGGCTGATTACTCATTTCTCAACATTCTCAAGACTCAAGATTCAAGATTCAAGATCAAGGTTAAAACTCAAGATCAAAAAGTCACACATTTATTATAGAAGAATTAAAATAAAACGTCTTTAATTAGCCCAAAAATGTCCCATTCACGTTAGGTCATCCTCAATTATTATTTAGCTTATAAGTTGAAAGTTGAAACTGGCATGCTGAGAACTGATTGTGAGTGCCCAGACAAATTTTAAAATAGTTTGATAAAATATTAATATTATCTGTCCTCTAGAAAATCAAAACTACAACATCATGATAAATTATCAATGCCCATTAAATTTTAGTGGAACAGTTTTGTATAAAAAGTTGAACACACCTACCCATGTTATATACATCTGTGTAGAGTTAATTTATCAAAAGGAAGATGTTATAAACTTTGTAAATGAAAAGGAATGAAGAATGTATGGAGGATGAAGATGAAGACGAAGAAGAGTGGAGAGTCACTAGCCACGAGCAAATTTACTCACAACGCGAACAGAGACTGTTGACATTTTAAATCTTGCATTCCATAAAGTTCACATCTTCATCATCACTCATACTCGTCCACCTAGAAGACATTTCTTGTGACTAATCAAATTTTCAAACTGTCAGAAATAATGTACGAACAAGTTTCCACTTTGAGATTTGAGATAGTCTGTACATTGTACAATATACAATGTACAAGTTGATACTTCTTTCACTCACTGTGATTTTGCTTCCATTTATCCCACATGCCATAAAGTAGGTGGATAGTAGATACACTGTCAAAAGTATCATGGATTATGTATTATTATGATTATGATTTAAAAATTACAGTGAAGCGATGGTCATCATAAACATGATGGTCTTTACTTTACTTTTCATACTTGTTTTCAGTCCGGTTCAGTTCATAATAAATATTTTGATGCTATAATAACAATAAAGCATTTTTTTTTAATGATAATATGCGCCAGTTTCTAGATAAGACATAATATACACTTATGTATTGTATATCCACGTTACCAAAGCATGCAATGCAGGATCATCAACATCAGTAGCAGCAGCAGATGGATTTTAAGGAACGAGCCCGTAGTATAATATAGACTAATATTGAAATGAAAATCCAGATCTACATAATACATTACTAATAACTAATCTTGAACGACGTTAAAAACCAAAACCAAAAGTATTATTTATCATCTAGGCATGTGAGCGTTCAAACGTTTTTGCTACGATTAAAATGTTGAATCCTATTCCACTGTCAAAATCATAATATGTGAGAACATTCCGCAATAATAATTATGACAAATATTGTAATTGCTTACGTACAAATCACCTTCATGTAAAATGTACCTTGTCCAAAATCCAAAATGCATCGTACGTACATTTAAAATGCATGCAAGAGACTATTCAATGCTGGATTTTCATATGCTAAAGAACTATATACAGAAGATGTGGAAGAACAACAGATGTAATAGACAACACGTTGATCTTCTTCATCTAATTTTTACACACACTAATCCAGTCAAACAATACCGTAAATTTCCGAAATGACACATGTATGCATATTATGCCTTCATTTTCCATCAGTATTATATCATATTATATTCCACGCTGCACATGCTTTCTCATCCCTCACTTCTCTCTAGGAGAAGATTTAAAGAGAGAGAGAGAGAGTTGGACAAATAAAAAACGAGTAAAACATGAACTCATCTTATACAAATTGTAACAAGAAAATGTGTAAAGCCAGGGAGTAAAACGGAGAGGGTTTTGTCTAGTTCCATCTTAAAACTAACTTCTAAACCCCTGTACATTGTACATTGTATACTGTATATGTGAGCATGGTTTAGACTTTAGACTGCCTCAAGCATAGCATCAATTGCGGCTTCGTCTTTTACGTCTACAATAGTCAGTAGTTTACAGCATCACAGAACAATCAGAATACAGATACAGTGAGCTCACAACCATATTAAACAATATATTCCAATTTTATCCCAATATCATAAAAAGTGTGATTTAGTTGAGAGTAGGAAAATTGAGGGTCTACTGTACTACTGTACATTGTATATTATGTTTAATATACATCATATGTTATGGAGAGAATACGACCAAGACACAACTACTAATATTGTTCACAACTAACAATACAATACTGTACAATGTACAATACAATACAAGCTCACATGCGTGTAGTGTGTATACATATGAAAATACATACATACATACATGCACATAAATGTACATAAATAGTGGAACAATACGACAACCTCCAGCGTTTTCTTCTCCATCACGTCCTTTTTTCATTATCAACCCTCCATCGTCTTGGTCTTCATCTCAAATCCAAATCCAAATCTTACATCTGAAACTCTATAAGCTTTTACAGTTGTTGTTCTTTTTCTTTCACTCTCTCTGTCTCTTGTGATTATTGGATAGTACAAGAAAGTTGATGTACATTATAGTATACTAAAATATATGCATGACGTTTGGTACAAACACTTACATACATGAACACATCTTTATGCATCAATCTATTGTATAAAGTACTAAGTATACAGGAGACCATCATTTAATAACACATTTGTACACATATCATTGTGATGCATAATAAAGTCTCTCTCCAGTATTTAAAAAAAAACTATAAACCCGAAGCTGGTTCACTCACTCACTCACTCACTCGTCTTCTTATTGTACGCATAATGTAAGAAGTACGAAGAAGTTGCATGAGAAATTTAACTCCCACTATAAAAAAAAGTTTGTACACACTCCATCATTTCCCAAACCTTAAATCCTAATTCAAAAACTGACACACCTCACACAAACACACATACACACACGCAGACACATGTACCAATGTACCATGTACCAGCAGCAAAGAGAAAAGAAAGAAGATCCCTTCATGTTGTATCGTATTATTTTAACATGCACACGCAACCAAACTGTTGCTCTACATATACTCCTCCTCTCAATATCATCATACATCATACAATAAGATATGTACATGTACAATGTACAACAACAATATAAAGAAATGCACGCACTGAATAAATCTCAAATACAGAGAAAATATTGTTGTAAATTGTAATTGTGGTGAAACTGGCAAAATAACAACAGCCAAATGATCAAAGTCAGAGAGCAGACCAGAGAAGACCAGACCACAGAGCAGGGCAACAAAAACGAACCAACAAGCAATCACAACGGAGCTCACATAATAATAATCATAATTCGTAATTCGTAGGACGAGCATTCAAGTCATTTACATGCACATTTACATTTACATTTAGAGTAATGTATGTATAATGTATATAGATAGTATATTATATATTATGTATTATAATATACAGATGAATACATAACTCCTCAGCATTCTTCTGAAAATGCTCTCAGACATTTTCTCACTCTCAACCTCATCAAAGTTCCTGTCCAATGTAATGTAATGATGCGAGTTGTTCTTGTTCTCCTGACGCCATCAAAATTAAAACAGAGTAGGTAATATGCAGATGTTATACATAATACATAATACGAATGATACGTATACAGTATACAGGTTATACTAATAATATACATAATACATACATAATACAGACATATGTACTCTTTTCACTCTTTGTCTCTTGATATCTGTGTCAGATATTTTTTTTCTCCTTCTTTCTTTATTATAATGAACTCATTTTACTGTGGGGTTCAGAAGAATTTTGAACACTTGAACGCAAATTCAACATTAATTTACACATTCAATGAGATAATGGAATGGGCTATCAGATTTCTTGTATACGAGATATTTAGGCGCAACCAAAAGGTGTGAAAGTCATGTTCTACCCAAGAATAAAACCAGTACTAACATTTTTATTAGCTTTCTTTGGTGTAAAGTTGAATGATGGAGAAAAAATTCACCCTCCTACTTTTTGTTTCCATTACAATACATACGCGTTATTCAAAATATCAGAACGTTGTGTCAAATTGGTCAAAAGTCACAAGTCAAGAGTGCTCCGATCCGGATCCACTATGATATTCGTCTGATGAAATACATAATACATCACAGACATTGATATTATGATGAAAAAGTTGATAACTTTAATTCACCGCCCGAGGAAAATTATATAGTCCAGATTAAAATGTATAATGCATTAAATATGCAATTTTATATTCACCAATATAGGACATCTTATCTGTATTTATTATACATTATACATGCATACATATTTCGATTAACTCTGACTGCGGTCCTTTTCCTACATCGATTTGGAACGATGTGGTTTGATGCGGTGAGATAGTTGGTGACAAAGTAGTCGATCGAAACCACAAAAAGTAATTAATATTTATTGACCAACTGTCCGATCAGAGGTAGCAGAAACCACAAGGAAAATAGAAAAAACGTTCATGTATACAGTATACCAGTGGAGTGCACGTGAAGATTTCAATAAAGTCATAGTCTAAAGGAAAAAAGTAAATACAGACAATACAACGCCACAATGCGTAATACGTAAATTAGTGCACTTGTGTATACAGAACATTTAACGTCTTATTTTTCTTCTACAAAAATCATGTAAAAGAGTGCCTGAAAAGCAGAGGAATAAACTATATAGCTAGTAATAATGGTCAAACTTTACTCACAACTTAAGTAGAAACCCTTTGAATATTTTCAATGAAAACATTTACGAGTATGAATTATGCTTTACAAAGATTCATGACGTAATTTATGTACTCTAGTTCTAGTTCCAGTTCAAAAATGGTAATAAACTACTTAAGACTTTCCACTTCAGTTTTAAGTTCAAGTTTACAAGAGTTTAAAATTTACAAATATTATTTAAGCACCCAAGTCTGTATCTGTATATTAGGTAAAAAAAACTTTTCAAATTTTCACAGGAAAATTACGAAAAGAAACAAATGGTTCAGTTTCTGACTCAAAACTCAAAGTGCATATACACTGTTTGGAAAAGGGGGAGGAAAATAAAGAAAGAAAGAAAGAAAAAGTCAAAAGCGGAATGGTTAACATCAGTTCTGTGTACCGGGTATCTGGTTTTGTATCTGGTATCTAAATCGTTACATGTGCTCCCTCATTCCTCAATTTCTATCTTGAGGCTTAAACTACGACAACACCAGCAGCTCCACAGCTTCTGCTTTTCGTGTAATATGAGCCTGTCAACCAACCTGTTGCCTGCCTGCCTGCTATATCATATTATGTAGCTGTTTTTGAACATTGGGCATAGATATGTACATCTATGTACACTGTACACTGTACACGCTTCATGCACGTTGAACTCGGATGCATACCGATGAATTCTTTACTCCACCAAAGATGTGTAGTATTTTCTCTTCTTCTTTGTTCACTCTGTTCAATGTTTTCCCAGAAAATGTATATTTTGAAAGACGTTCAGACAATTTATAGAGTCTAGTCTAGTCTACGCAGTCTACTTCAAGGATCAAAGAGAAAGGGATGGAGCATGTCATTTTCCGATACCAGCAACAAGCATACCAAACTGGTTGTCTCCAGTACAATACTACCAGCATTTTACATTTTACCCAACTAAAGTTTAACCGTTTTAGACATTCTACCAAATTAGAATGAAACAACAAGGAGAGAAGATAAATATAGCCTGATTAGAATTCCAGATTTCAAATCAAAAGACCAAATCCGGGTATTTCCAAAATCCAAAAGGATAAAAATAGTTAACCCCAAAAGTAAATTTCAAGTACATTAAAAATCCTTTAAAGCGATTCATCATTCATGATTGGTAATCCCAATTATTTTCTCATTACCAGAAAAATGTATTGCAAATGAGAGAATAAAAAATAACTACATGGGCAAAATGGGTACATTTTTTCTGCACCGACACTGACTGTATGGATTCAATTAAAATACCATACCATTGAACGTTGAACATATATATATTATATAATATATACATAGACTTTATCGAACTGCCAAAGATATTTACCAATTAGTAGACCCGTAATATGAAGGTCTGGAAATAAGATAAGCTCTACATAAATTATGGCTAACCTTGTTAAACAAATTTAAAATTCCTAAATTGCACTCTCTGCATTCTCTAAAACAGTTTTCTAACAAAAAAAAACATCAAACTGAAAGAAACCCTCATAGAATACATAAACAAGATACGTAGTTTTCTCGTTAAAATAAACTAAAAATACTATACAATATACAATGTGAAAATGCTTAAATCTCATCAATTCTAATGGAATTCTGAGCTTGTAATGCACAGGATATTGCAGCTTCGTAGTAGTAGTAGTAAACAGTACAAAAATATGAACACGCATATGAATATGAATAATTCGTCAAAAATTAGATTGATCAACAAGTCTTCGACCTATTTGTATTTTTTTATTCCTAAATCATGAAATTTTATTCATTGTATGCGTAATTCGTCCTCTAGTATGAAAATTACAAAATTGGATGAAAAATATGATACCTTGAACCATTTGAAAATGAATCAAAATTCAAAATAATCAAATCAACAAATGTTTTCACATACCTGTTTCATGTTAAAATCACAAGTGTATTTTATCCGTCCGACAAAGAATAGTTGGTAGAATTCAACATCCACAAGTCCACGAGAGATTTTGGTATGGTAGAAAAGATTACATGAAAAAAAAGATACAAAAATAAAAATAAATTAGTTAACAAGTTTCATTTTGATCATATTAATGTGGGTGCAAATACTATTTAGAGCAAGAATTCACAGCGGGTGAAACAACAGCAGGTGTACAAAATTCATTCATTTAAATCATATTATTATTATTATTAATAGCCTAAATAATTTACAGGAAGTTTTTCATTGACTTATTACAGGAATCACCCACAGAGTTGATTTTCCCTGTAAATATAATTTTGCAAATGGAAAAAGAAATCTAGATGACTTCAATGTCTATGGAATATGGAATTCTACGTATCTCTATTATAATCTCTATCACTTGATGTTGTGCGTATTCTGACTAAATATGGAAGTAATTCAAAGGCTACACTACTTGTACAATTTTCAATATTGATGTAAACTCTGACAAAGATTAATGAACAAAGTGTACTATCAGTTTGAAAAACTTTCAAAATTACGAGTTTTCTTTCCATGTTCATATGAAATATGAATCAACATTGAATGTTAAACATATCCATATCCATACAAGATACAAGATCTATGTATGATCTGAAATCTGAACAGATTTGAAATGTGAAAACAATCTGTATCAATCTCTATTGCTCACATATATTCGAAAATATGATATCTTGTAATGTCTACATTTTTTGGCAATTATGGGAGGCAAAATCTGCAACTTTTGCTTTTATAATGACAGGGTTTGAATGAAATAGAGAGGAATAGTGTAAAGATGGACCAGATAGACAAATCAATGGCTATATTCGTTACCATCATCATCATAAATGATGAATAATCCAAAATTAAAACAAAATATGAATCAAATCATACTTTTATCATTTATACTTTATACACACAATACAAACAACTTGTTAAACAAGCCTGTGTATCACATATACAAATATTTCTTTGTACGCAAAATGGATAATGCTGTAGATCGTAACCGTGATGGATTCTGTATCATGAATGATACACATAATTTTGTGTATCTAGATAGTAGATACGAATGTACAAATTATGAATGCAATGATGCACTTGGATGCCCACAATTATTACACGGATAGATGATAGTGAAATGAATTAAATGATGATACTTTCGCGATTTAATGCGTGAAGAAAGCGGCATCTCTATCCTCCTTCTCGTTTTAAATGTCGAGAGTCAAGAGTTTTGCATTATATCAACAACTTTACTAATAATAACAACAACAACAACAATGATGACAAACAATGATCAAGTTTACTGAGCAGAATAACAATAATAATAATTATTATTTCTTTTACTAATTCAATGAGTATAAATAATGCACAGTATACAGTATACACTCTCTATGTCGTTAATTAATTCCTATATGCAAACACTTGTAACGTATAACTTGAAGCATCCTAGACATGAGTGTAATGTATATTGTAGTATGTAGTTTTACATGGTCAATAAAATGTAATGTACGTGCAAAGTAATGAAAAGAGCAGAGTAAAATTAATTTTTTTTTTATTCTCGAGTTTATTTTTACTTATCCACAGATGAAGAAGCTCTCCAAGATGCGTATCCCTTATTCATTAAAGAGGAGCACGGTACATTAAAAATATATATTATAAGATTTGAAATTTTGGTTATACATGAACATAATATGTAGATACGTATAGTTACCATCAAGGTCAGTAAGTCTGCCCACTAATATTGTACTATACACTATACGCAGAACAATCTTGAAATTTTTTTTTGCACGAGTAGTCCTTTCAAATCTAAAATCAAAACAATAACAGAAGGAGCCCACAGAGTCTAGAATTTATATGTAAAAACATCTTGCAATTCTCAAACATAAAACATAAAAGTATGTAACTACTAAAGATTTCATTTCCCCATCATTTCTGCAAGATATCTTCTTGTACTTGGTTCCATATTCTATATCGTTGGCCGCCAGCTACTACTCATTAGCTCTGTAGAATGAATTTCAAGTACAACCAAACTTAGATGTAGATGGTTGGTTTGCTTTGAAATTTCTAATATAGACAGCACCTTTTTGTACCCCAACTACCTTAAAAGCTCGTGTGATTCAAATATGCATTTAAGCTACTAATTAATCAATAAATAAAATCAAGTTCAAAGTTTAACTCCTTTTAACTTGAACCTGACTGAGGAATCAGAACTTCCTTGTACATTGTGCATACTGCATACTTGATACATCCAAAGCCAACTTTTATTAACCATCACCATTATCCTCGTCCATTTCAAAAAAAAAAAACATGAGGATGAAAACGAAAATAGCCGTAAGTCACGCAAGGATAAATAGAGAGAAATAATGCATAATAATTATGGATTCTAAGCCATATTCCATTTTCAGCTTTAGTCTTTTGAGGCTCCTGTTGAATAACCTAATCATTATGGATTGTTCCTTCCTTTCTCGGCCTTTTATCTTGCTCTAATACACAATTTCCCTTTTCATATACGAAGGCGTATCTGAAAAAGACAATGTAGCCAGCTAACCATGGGTTAAATACTGCATAATTAAAAATGGAGATCTGATGAGACAAAGTAAATAATTAGTATGCATACATAATACATAGTATACAATATACAGTATAACACAGTTTATACATAGTCTGTAGATTTGTTGCCCGGACAGAGGAAATCAAATGTATACGATCACCGCATAATTTTACCGCCCAAAATTCCTCTAGGACAAAAAATTAATGTAGATATCTATTCATACGATTGTTGTGTATATACATCTATGTGCATTTCAAAGAGAGATGGTAACAAAGTTAAAAAAAAAAACATTATCAAATATATACAAATAAGGTAGTAAAATCAATCCCACATTTCGGAGACCATTTATTGTTTTCTCTCTACGCATACATCCGCAAACAGTAAACAGTAGTGAATAAACCAAGTTCACAAATATATATTAATATTAATATTTCTAGTACAGTATTAGAATGTTTGGAGTTTGGATACAAAATATAAACCAACTCCACCCTCTACCCTCTTTTTTTCAAATGTAAATGTACATTATACATCGTTCACTTGAAGTAAAAGCATGGGATTTTTAAAGAGGGTGGTTTTTATGAATACATATAGAATACAGATCTATAGATGTGTATCAAAAATCCTACTGGTTAGAGTTTTTGGAATTAAATTTTGTGCAAAATCATTTTTCAAAAACATCATTTGTTATTTGTAACAGGGACAACTTTACGGACAGAAAAGTACTGAGCTGAACTTAGACAAGAAATGAAAATATGAACGACTCAAATGAAATTTTCATTTGTTAAGTGTTTTCCATTCTAATTTCTAATTTATTTATGCCACACACCAGACACCATCCTTGTTCCTAACACCACCAAACACAGTGAAGGGAATAAAAGGTGGACGGGGAGAAGCGTAAATAATTTCTTTAAATGATGATGGACAGGTTAAAACTTTGAAGTTGGAGTTCAAAGTTGAATCTGAGTCCCACTGTCCTTCTATAGCAAACCAAACCAAATTGTTAAGGCCTTTCTTATATTGTATGTTTACAATATAAAATAGTATAAGACAGAGACAATGAAAAATATATTCAAACTATACTGTATACACACGCATTCCAAAAATGTGAACGGAACCAAGAATGGATCATCCACCTGTGTGTGTGTGCCAACAACAACAACAAAGTCCACTCTGACATGCACAAGAAACCTTTCATTTGAGCATATCACAATTGTCTCAGCATATTCCGTATCTATCAGCAAAAATAAAAGTAATCAATAATCTTGTGTCTGCCTACCACCTACCAACACCACCACCTCACTTGTTTTCCAAATCAAATAATTGCGGAGTGCACATTACATGCATATGCATTTTAATCACATTGTGCATATGAAATATGAAAAAACAATGAAAATGTACACCCAAACAGCAAAACCAGTTTTAAATTTGAGTACCGAGTACTAATTAATAATCAAAATAATCAATTGCATGTATTTCAAATGTTTATGTAAGATTCAAGAAGAAGGCTTAGAAAAATCCTTCAAAAAATCAAAAATAAGTATAAATCATATTTCAATATAACAGTAAAACAGTATTTTGTACAAAGAAATCCATTTTCTTGTGTAACTCCTTAAATATCAGTATCTTAGCATGGGCATTCTAGGTTATATACATTATATATATTAGATGTACAAACTGTGAATGAACCAGTAGAACGAGAACAAGTTTTGGATTTTGATCCTTTTTTAATGACATTTCAAGAATTATGATTTTGATTTTGATATACAGCAGCAGAATTGAAAATTACATGAACAAACATAAAGATTAAAGATTTAGAATTTTATCTGTTTCCATTGAACATTGTACATTGGAGATACAACATGGTATAAAATGTGTAATTCATAATAATATTGGGAAAATCCATTTATGGAATCCACTTATTATGGAGCCATACAATCTAAACTAATTCAGTATTCAGTATCTTTTCAATTCAAAGGTGAACAAGTCTCTAACTCTTAAAGTACTTGTATTATGTTCTACAGGAGGAGGGAGGCTGTCGAAATGACTCCTCAACTTCATGTATCAAAATAGACATTAATACAATAATATTTACACACGATATCTATTTAATGAAACAAGAGCCACACACACACACAAAGCAATTATAATATGTTTGTTTATATTTTCAAAAAGAAGTAATATTATATGATACAAATAACACTCAAAAATATGTTTGTATACATTATTGTTTTATATTTTATAAATTATATAAGCGTCAAACAGAGGCTATATTGTGTTTAGGAAACCACAAAGTTCACCATATTCAAACAAACAGTGTACGTGGAATGTGGAGTTATGTCAAAGAAAATCAAAGCACAAAATGACAACAACTGTGTGCGAAATACAAAACAATAACAATGGCTTTATAGTTTATATCTATTATCTATGTCGATGTAACCCTCAATCCTCAACAGTCAATGTCAATATTGCTTTTATATTTTATCAGTATCTGTTTCAGTATCACAACCAGACATCAGTACCCACATTTTAACTTTTAACGAGATCCTTCCCTCTATTCCATAAAATCCTCTGCTCTGATGTTCCTTCCCTATATTTTAGATCGTATAGATCGTCCAACCGATTATAGATATACTATGTAGATACTTTATAAAGGGTCTTCAGCTATAGGAAGCAGGTAGATTTTCAACTGATACATTTGTACTTCATTTTTTTAAAGTAGGTATAAACTGTAAACCTTATACATAGAAGCAACGTAATGTGGACGTAACACATTTATTACACGTAAAACTAGTGAAAGTCCACACACCATAATATTTAACATTTTGACCAAGCATTCGAATTTATGAATATAATTTTGTATGCAGTATGCAGTAGCTGAAGCTGCGTACGAATATGATTAGTACGTAGTAAAGTAGTATAGTTGTTCTTGGATTGGATTTGAATTCGGAAACCTCAGAGACTTAGTCTACCGTCTACAAGTTGATGCCTTATTATTAAATCATTCTAAAGTCTAAATGGGGAACACTTCCCCTCTGTATATAATAATAATTATTATTATTATTCTTGCCTATATTCATTCTTCAAGCCAACAAGGTTTCCCATTTCCATTATAGTTTGTTCTGCTGAGTCTACATAAATAGGGATTTTCACTATATGTACAGTGCTTGAGCATCCAGCTTCTCCCTTTTATTCTTATAAATGTATTTTCGGAAGGATTATAGACAAGATGTATCAACATTATCCTCATCCAGTTTCAGTTTCAAGTGTATGTTACTTTTCATCTCCAATACCTTTACTCTCTACTTTGAAATATCTGTATAGGTACCTGCCCTTGTCCGTTTTATGTATCATACATGTACATAGAGGTAAACATTGAAACAGAGAATCTAGTTCCAGTAAAAGAATAGCGCACTCCATCCCCTGTTTAACATATCAAAGTGCTTATATGTATACACATGTTATAATATTACATATTACACATTCTATTATTCTACCGATGCTATGAGTTTCATTGCTACACTTTTATACCTCCGATGTTCTTCCTATTCTCTAACTCTATCTATCTGGATGGATAGCCCAAGGCAGAAATCCAATCTCGCTCATTCTCTTTTACGAACGTGAAACTTTTACAGGATTATTTAAAGTTTGAAAAGGAAGAGCTTTCAACTTTTTCTTATTCCTCATATCTTCTTAAAAAATCCATATTGAGCTAATAGTTTGGTAAAAACTAAAGATATCTTTACTAAACTAATGCATTTACTTTATCGTTTTCTATTATAGAGTTTGAAGCTTTCTTTTACTCTTCACTCTCTATCTTTTTTTCTCCCAATCGTCTGTGTCAAATGTTGAAGACGTTCTTTTTCTCCCTTTTCTTGTGTAATATTTACAAATAT
>JABASP010000139.1:0-76525 GCA_019776565.1 Sminthurinus signatus
ATCAGAAGTGTTTGTGCTGTGCACATGCCGGTGTTGACCTGGGGCGAACGAAGCGAAGCGGAGTGAGCGCATAGTGCGATATGGCATTTTCCTCATGATGAAAAAATCATGAAGGTTGAATATTATTGATGTGGGAATCAGAAATATTTGTGCTGTGCAAATGCCGGGGTTGACCTGGCGCGAACGAAGCGAAGCGGAGTGAGCGCATAGTGCGATATGGCATTTTGTAATGAAAAGTGTTGTAAGTGACAAAGTGACGGGATTTGTTGTGCAAGAGCATGTGATAGACGATATTTGGTTAGAAAGCCAACGGCTCCGGTCTATTCGACGTTACGTCGCAGTATACTAGTATTGTGTATTGTACATACATTTTATACATGTGAGCTTTTTATATGTTTTGAAGAGTTTGTGAAAACTCTGTGAATTTTATTACTCGTTGGTTGTTGGTTGGCTGTTGGTTGTGGTGGGATAATTTATGGGTGTCATATTCCAATTTCAATTTCAATTCCAACGGGTTGGATTAATTGAAAAAAGGAGAAGAGGGGGAAGAGAGAGGAGACTTTTAATTTTGTCCCATGTGTGAAATTTAGCTGGATGACTTTATACTTGATACTCTATACTTCACATGTACAATGTACAATGTACAAAGTACAGTTTTGGAAGGAAACTTTTAAAGAAAACTACACGTCTCAGCAAAAAATAAAAAAAAAAAGTTTTTACGTTTTACTTCTCCCTGCAGAAAAAAAAGTGTGAGCACATCAAAATTAATGGTAATGGGACTACTTGCAACTTCAAAATGTAAGTGTCTGTACACTGTACACATTTGTATGATTTATTACTGCAATTGAAAAATGAAAATGAAGAATGCGTAGCATATGTAAAATGTAAAATGTAGCCTGAGTTTTGACCTTGATTTCCTTTCCTTTTTCCATTTCAGTCTTTCACACTTTCACACTTTTAGACTAGACTACCTTAAATTTTACCTAGATTACTTTACTGTAATTTTTTAGATGAATCATCTTTATTTCTCAAGTCTAGTCCAATCTAATCAACTCAAGTAATTTGAAAACTGTACATTTTACATCTTACAATTAAAAACTAAATTCTACTGTACTTTTCAAATTTAAAATTTTCCTAAGCATTTTACTAAAATTTAATACTTTGTGAGGAAAATCCTTATTTTTAGACAAACTTGTTTAAAATTAACACCAGCATAAAAATGTTAAACGCAGATACTTTTTGTACTTACATCCTGAGCGTAATGATGATGTCATTGAGGTCGAGTGTGGTGCAGTCATCCTGTCCAAACGCAATATTGACCACTGCAATTTCCAGAGTATTGTGCACTTCATCATGAAATAGACGGAGTTGAATTCGTCCTTCCGGCTGTAACAAAATAAGAACAAGAAACATTTTAAAACCCAAATCAAATACAAAATACAAACACAAACAACAAACAATCTACAATCAACAGTAATTCAAGCTTGAACACTGAACACATTGGCACAGATAAGAAAAACACATAGTTAAAAGTTAAAATCCTCATTCCATTTCAGATTCAGATTTAAATTCAAATTCAAAGTCAAATAAGGCTCAAGGTTGAAGATTCAAGATTCAAGCAATTAAAATAAATTACACCGACAATTTACGACACTCTTGGGCTTTTAACTCGTTTTCCCTTTCTTTCTCTCTTTCATTTTTTTCTCCAGGTGTAATTTTCTCCAGAAAAGTAACAGTGTAATAAAAATCCTGCTTGTATAAATAAAAGGAATGAAAGTGTTTTATATTTTATATAGAGTAGTCTGGATTTTACTAGTCGTGCATATGCATTTTAGGCTGTAGACTGGAGACTGTAGACACAGGCTCATTTTTTCCTTCCACCAGTAAATTCCAAATTTCAAATTTCCAGTAGTATCTATTAGTACTGGTTTAAGTATTAAGTACATGTCGTTTCAATTTTATAGGGAGAGAGAAAGTAAATGTACAATGTACAGTTTACAGTCTACAGACTAGAAACTCGAGATACTTTAAGACAGTCAATAATAGTGGATTCAATTGGATTCAAGGTGGATGCTGGATGCTGAATGCGGGATGTTGGATGTTGAATAGAGATGCAATTTCAGTTGCAAAGTAACTACACACAAAACACTGGTCCAACTCCTACATTCTACATTTGACTAGAACTAGAAGAAGAGAAACTAGAAGACGAAGAAGAGGCTGTGTGTAGCTTGTCTTTTGTAGCTTGTAGCTTGTAGTTTGTACTGTGTAGTAAATCAAATCAATTGAAAAATCGATTTGTAGGCAAGAGCCTATTTTCAGAGTTTAATACAACCAAATTCCCTTTCTCTTACTTTTACTTCGAGATACTCTCACTTTCTCCGTGGTTCTCCAAAGTATCTATATTCTGTTCTGTTCTGTTCTCTGTATTCTATATTCTGTTCTGTTCTGTTCTCTGTATTCTATATTCTGTATTCTATAGGACGAAGCCTAAAGCCACTTGAAATTCCCTGGTTTCTCTTCCTCCTCTTTCACATTCATCCTCATCTTCATCTGGTTGTTGAGCGTACTGGGACTTTCTCCTTTCCCTTTTCTGCTTTCTCCTTTCTCCAGAATGAAACTAGTACTACTGCACGAACGTACATAATAAGTATCTAAAATGTACAATGTACATAATGAAGCACTAGATACAAGTTACAAGTTACGAGATGCGAGATGCGAGATTCGAGAATCCAGAATCTAGAAGCGGGATAGGAAATTGTGCTTCTTTGATTTTGATGCTTCTTCTTGAGTAATTTCTGCTCCAGTAAATGAACTTTTCCCCGCACCACATCAACTTGAAATTATATCAGTCTTCCAAATTTACATGGTATTACATTGTATACTGTACATTGTACTTCTACTGCCCTGTTTATAGACATATATGTGAACTTTGCTCCTCAACAAAAAACCCTGAGATTTTTTAAAGAATCAATACAATCTAAAATCTATGCATACAGTATAAAGTACACATTATTCGTTGAATCGGATAGAAAATAAAAGATAGAAGATAGAAAATAGAAGATACACACATGAACACATTACATATTTACTCTGATTTTTAATTACTTCCGTTCAAGGAATTTACTTTTCATGCACTTTTTTTTTCAACTTGCTTTTGAGTGGAAGAGAAACGAGAAAGGGAATGTAAAAATATGTACGTGAGCGGGATGAATGATTAACCATCAAGTAGAAAATTAAGGGTCTGGTTATGAAAGTGAAAGTAAAAAAAGTGAAAGTAATAGAGAAAGTAAAAGAGAAAGTAAAAGTGAAAGTAAAAGAGAAAGTTGAAGTTGACTCGTCCTCTTTTTTATTCTAGATTCTTTAGGCTTTTGGAAAGGGAAGACATAATAAAATGTAGTAAAATTTAATTTGACGTCGTCAAATCAACAACGTATTGAGTATTGAAATAACTTTTAACTTGCGCCTCTCCTTTTTTTGTACCTCGACTACTTTATACTTTTATACTTTATGATTTTACTTTATACAGCTGAACACGAGCATAACTCAATAAGTCGATTCAATTCAATTCCATTCCGTTCCATTCAATTCAATTTAATTCAGATGCATCCGGGCTTTAAGCATACATGCAAAAATGCATACTTCATACTTCATAAACCACACACACACACACACACATCCACACACTTGCAGATTCGATTGAATGGTGTATATAGTATGGCCCACATTCATATTCATTTTTTACCTATCCTCCATCCTCAATGTTATCATAATGGGAGATGAAGGAAGACGGAGGACGAAGTTTCGAGGTCTTTGGCGAACTAATCTAATTTTCCTTCTTTTTTTATTGTACTGTTATACAATAAAAATTCATATAAAAACATCTATAGACACAAATTGTCTTGTTATAATAATAAAAAAATGGATCAAAATTGGAATCAAGAATCAATAGTCCAAAAATTCTACATTATTATGTAGCTTTTTTCTTTTTTTTACTGTATTGTGTTTTCTATTGAAATATCCCGATTCCGATTCAGATTTCGAGTTGGATTCTGAGTTGACTTTGACTTTGACTTGGGCTTTGGATTCGGAATTTTTCTCTTCTTCTTTCCCCGTTTCAGATTGGCGAATGTCAAATAGAGAATGTAGAATCCAGAATTCAGAATCGAGTTCTGTTGGAAGGAGATAAAGATGATGATGATGACGAACAAAGCAGACGACGGCGAATGTACAAGTCGAGAGTAACGAGAATAACGAGCCCAAGACAAATAATAAGTTTGGAGTTTGGCTCTAATACCAAACACCATTTTGAAGCAGGAGAAAATAAATACATGAAAAACATGAAAAACAAAAGGAGCAGAAAAAAAGGAGAAACAAGTAATACAAAAAACACACAGTCAACAGTACGAGTAAAAGTGTGAATGAGAAAAAAATAAAGGTTTTTCTTACAGGAAGCCTAGGCAACTGTCGCCTGTTTGGAGAATTTGGATTTGATCTATCGCCCCTCTCCCCTGCAAAGTAAAAGTAAAAGAAAGGTAAAATAGAATCAATACAAAGACAAATAGTGCCAAAACATACATATTTATGTACAGTGTTCAGTGTTCAATGTACACGTGTTTAGTGTTACCAAAAGTCCAATGTATACTGTGTAAAATACTGTGTAGAAGATTGTGTAGAGAGTAGAGAGAGCAGAATGAAAAGGAAGAGAGAAAAGAGATTCAAGGATTGCATAAGCTTTTATCAAACATCCTTTTCCATTCCACTGGCTTTCACTTTTTCCTCCTCTGCCTCTGGTCTGATGTCGACTGTTAGATGTCGGATCTGCGATACCTGTGCTCTACAGTAGTTTTTTTTATACTACCCGGTTTTGTACATTCCTGTATCCTGGATTCTTTATTTTGTGTATAGACATTGAGCATTGAGCATTGAACATTGTTTTTTGTGAGTGTGTTTCCAAACCTCTCTGATATCAGTACATGTGAACTTGTGACTGTACATTGTACATAAATAAATATCTACAATCTACAATCTGCACCTCTAGCTGTATGTTCTTTGTTCTTTTTTCTATGTCTAATGTTTTATGTTGCTTCCCTCCTTGAGTGAAAAAATAAAGGAGAATGAAGCGGATAAAAATTTACCTTGGTTTGCCAAGGTGCAGACAAAAGACAAATAATATCTGGTGCACTGAGCACCAGCGATCAAAAAAATAGATGGAAAAAATCAACCTTGTTCTTTTCCCAACATTCACAGTTTTTGTGTAGGTATTTTTCAGCTTCCTCAAAAAAGCTAGAGATAAAAATGAAAAATGTCAAAGTCTCAAACTGGTCTCAAAATATCATATCAAGTTCTTGCTCAATTTTCGATGGTTCTCTAAATATTTAAACTAATGCTGTAGAATTTTTTTCATATTTTGGACTATCTGTATTTTGGAACTGACGAGCATAATTTTTACAATTTTATGTAATATTTTTATCATTATTTGTGTTTTTTTGTGCTGTGTGTTTTTTCTAAAGAATCTAAAATATGGATGGAGACTTATTTTTATGAAACCGTTGAATAAAAGTGTTGATATCAAATTGGTTTATGTTAGAGTTATGAATTACTTTGATATCCCTGTTTTGTGTATTTTGTGTATTATTTTTTCATTTCATTTGAAATCATGAAGAAAGTATAATAATAATTGTAATAATTCTTTATACGAAGCTTACCGGAGTTTACGGCTAAAGATGCTTCTTGATCATTATTCTCCTCCCATTCTCCAGTGCTTTCATCTTCAGGTACTGTTGCTACGGTTATTTGAGACTCGCTGCTTTCCCAACAAATACAAAAGTCAAAACAATTAAATCAAATTTTATTACATTAAACATTAAACACAGTCATGAAATCAGCTGTAATTTTCACATTCAAATTCACAATTTATGCGTACTTTTCTCAACATCAGGAATATGGACATCAAAATCACCAATGTAATGCAATTTAAAGCTTTTCTTTTTTTTTTTTAAAATAGGTGCATCATTCAATTTGTCTCCAGTCTCAATTCTCAAGAAACACTCTTGGAATTAAAGCTTGAATATTCGTCCGTAAAATGTATATTCTTTATGTATTTTATATTTAGGGTTTAGTGTTTACTGTGTATTCTGTATCAATGTCGTCGTTAGTTATTAAAAATCCCGCTAGAAATAAATTCAAGTGACAGGAAGATAAACGAGTCTACGTGGGTGGACTTTTTTGTACATTAAATGTTTAATGTTCAACTTTTAATTGGCACAAAATGGGACTCCTCATGTCTCCTTAATTGTCAACTTGTCATCCTGTCGACAGTGCCAGGACTTTGAATTTTAAATTTCTCAAGAGCATCAATTTTAAGAAAAAAACTACTATTTTTAGTGAATTTCCTACTCTGATTCCGAATATGGTTCCGATTCCGAATAAAGCATCACCAACAGGCTAAATTTCTACTTCTACTTACAATTAGACATTTCCCTTGTGAAAGTTGGAACGTGTGGGCAGAAAAGGGGGAAAGGAAAAGGGAAAATGATGCATCAAAATTATAAAGAATGTTTCCTCCTCATCATCATTGCCTTCTTCTTTTATCATCACGTTTATTTCCATGATATTGATTTTCATCTTGTCCATTTCCAGAGTATACTTGTTCATAGTTCATAGTTCATAAATATGAAACACGTGCAATATGCAGGTGCATCTGTGTGTGTGTGTGTGGCGTGTAATTTACACTCTAAATGTAATTTAGACTGAATAGATGATTTTCATGTAAAAAGTTCCTCATAATAAAAGGCTATTCAGTATTTACTAATTTGCTGTAGATTGCAGATGATGTGTGGGAGAAATTGGGGGAGGAAATTTACCATATTTCTAAACTCTAAAAGAGGAGGAAAAAATTAATTCACCTACTGAATGTACTTTGGTTACGTATGTAAAATGAATAAAATACTTTGAATATGGAACATCGAACACGGAGCACGAAAAGAAAAAGGTGATGAATGAAAGGATATTTGAAAGAATATCGATAGTATCCAAGTAAATTTAAATGAGTATAAAGTATACTCAAAACATTGTAGAATGTACAAAAGCATTTCCCTGCCTGTGGCTTTCCCCATTTCCCTTTGATCATACAAAGTAAATAAATAGTAATCATGTTGATGATGTGAACGGTGAATGGTGAATGGTGAACGGTAGGTTCTTCTCCTTTGCTTTTGCTTTCCCTTTCTCTTTCTCCGTTCAATTAAGTTAGTAAACCATTTTGAATGGAATGGAAACTGTGTCATCCTATTAAGAGTCATTACATTGTGAAAACAGTCCCAAAGTCTCAAAGAAGGAGAATGCACAAGAACAAGCACAAGCAACAGTAGAAGTACAAGTACAAGTACAAGTAAAAGTACCAGCATCAGCATCAACATCCACATCCTCCTTTCACCTTCGCCTCGAGTGTCTATTGAAGGAGAGCGGAAAACTGCGTCGAGAAGAATTAAAATAAATAGGCTTTCCTCCGAGAAGAGAAAGGAGAAACGAGAAAGGGGAAACTTGTTCCGTTGCTCAACTCACGGCACAGCAGAGCAGAGAACAGAACAGCTCATTCCGTCTTTTACTATATCTTCTCTATTCTATACACTGTGCACTGTGCACCTTCAAATACCGTGTATTGTATAACGTACAAAGTATAAACTTCAACTAGAATTTAAATTCAAGAAAATCCTCTTAAGCTGGAAACCTCGACTTGCTTTCTCCTCTCATATTTCACATCTTCTCATTACATCCTCTAAACAAAGCTAGTACCAGCATCGTCACTAGGCTCATATCCACAGTTCAGATAGAGTTTAGACCCCACTCAAATTCAGTGTCCAAGGACAAAGACGAAGGCGACGGTAAATACGAATAGGAATTTCTCCCTATAAATAGAAAACTAAAAATATTATGAACAATGTACAAAGTTATACTAAACTATAGGTGAAATTTGGAGGAAAATGAATCTATACTTTGAAATCTGAATCTGAACTGAAGACGGTAGACTTTGGAATCCGTTAAAAAATAGTATTTTTTCTATACAAATTTCTTGGAGTCTGATCAACTTTTATATGAAATCATAGTTTATCCATGTACAATATACAATATATTATATATACAGTTATAATTAGCCTCAGATGTTTATACATAAATGCATGCTACAAACTAGTAGAGCATTTTGTCTAGTTCATTTTTATTCATTCATAGATACATATGTAAATTGGCTACGTTGGCTAATTCAGTCATAATAAGGAAAATAAGGAAGGCGCTGCAATGGTTTTAGGAAGAAGGAAAAAAATCAGTAAAAAGAACACATTTCCCGTAAAATTGAAGACACCCTGGAATTTTCCCTCCACTTGCTCATTTTCTGTAGGTACATGTACAATGTACAATGTACAAGATGTGCACAGTAGTATAGTTTCATATTATATAATATAATACAGTATATAGTTCAGGTAGTAGAATTTTCAGTGTCCCAAACCATGGTAAATATAAAAGTATAGCTATAGGTTTAATACAAGGTGCACTGACTTTGTGAGTAGTATATAGTAAAGAAAGTATAGAGTATAGCATATAGATGTAAAATATAACAATTTTTATTACAAAGTCTTTTGGTTGTAATATCCTGGATATAAAATGAAATTTATATGGAAGAAAGCTGAGAAAAGAGTAAAGTAGACTCGACTCAAGATACAAAATACAAGATGCAAGGCAAGTTTCCAAGTTTCTCAGCTTCTAGTTTCTAGTTTCCAGTTTTCCCTAACGAACTAATACCAGGCCATATTTACTTATTACACCAGCTCGGAAAATGAAAATGAATCAAAGAGAGGGAAAGGAGGAGAGCTTTATAATAATTCTCTTCATTGTCTTCGTCATCATCATCATCATCATGAGCATCATGAACAGGAGCAGGAGTAGAACCGTGGGGAAACAGTTACAGTTCATTTTTGAAGTTGGCTAAACTTACTCCTTTACTTTCACTTTACATTCTACATTCTACATGTTGCACTAGAGCTGGAGCTGGCACTGGCACTGGCACTTGCACTGGCTTTGCTATTTCAACAGTTCACCACCACCCGCCAAAGCAGAGCCAAGGCAGGGATACGGAGGTTAATGCCTGTTTTATGTTGTCAAGTCTACGTATTTTGTATACCGTCTCTGTCTGAGCCTGAGTCTGAGTCTGACTTTAAGTCTGGAGCTGAAAGTTTACTCTCAACTGTACTGTACTGTGCTATTGTAGTGCATTTCACAGTACAGTTCACTAAAATACAGGACGCGACAGGGCAGGAATATAGAAAAGAGGAATGTGAAGCTACATGATACATAAAAGATAAAAGATAAAGGGATTCATCCGTCTCCCTCCCGTATTTCACTATTTCACTATTTTACTATATTTTGCATTTTTCCACTGTACAAAGTATACAATACAAAGTGCAAAGTGTACAATGTACATAATATGTCATAGACGGTGTAGAAAACTCCATTTCTGTTGCTGAGAGGAAAAGGAAAAGTAAATGTAGTGCCTCTTCAAATGCAGCTCCAGTTTGTGTACAGTATTCATTGAAAATTTAAAAGAAGCCTACTTTTCATCTTTATTTATCATTTTATGAGGATAAATCTTATGCTTATTTATTTTGTATGCATTGAGTATTTATGTAGCTCGATAGATTTGCACTGAAAACTTGGAAATTTGAAAATACCTCCCTCTTTTATTTACCTTTTGGTATAGTCGAAAGTTGGTCTGAATCGGAGTATGAATTTCAATGTATTCAGTGCATAAAATTATTGAAGCTCCGAATTTTCCTATAATTTTAAAGAAAACAGAGTACCCGAATCCGGAAATCCGAATTCTGATTTTAGCCAAACCTGAAAAGTGTAGGCATATTTTTGTGTTTGGTTTAATTTTTTCAAGCCTTTGTGTTGTGTAGTTTAAACTTTGAAAAAGATTTTAGAGGTCAGGATTTGGTTTATTTTTCTAGAGAAATAACTGAGATTTTCAGATAAATTGAATGATTTTGATGCCCAGTTTCCGGTGCCTGGTGAATAAGAACATGAGTAACTAAATAATGATTTTGTAAATGGTATGAAATGTTGAAAACTGACTTGTCTGCAGGAGCAATGGTGAGTTCGGCCGAGTCCCCGGAAGCATCCATGACTTTACAAACCTCTTCAAAAGTGAGGTTGGTCAGTTTGATGCCATTCCACGTGAGGACAATGTCACTTCGACGAACCCCAGCAAAATCCTATGTTTAAGAGTACACAAAATATTAAAAAAAACTTTTAAAGCAGTTACTCTACACTTTTTAAGTAAAGAATTTAAAAAATTGCATCCAGATTTCTTCAAAAAAAAGTAAATAATAAATAAAAAAGAAATGTGTATAGGATGATTTTGTATAATATTCTTACAGCTCCAGATCCAGGAGTAACTCTCGCGACCCGCGCTCTTAAGTTTCCTGGATTTCCTGGACTGCTGCATCCACCAACAACTCGAATACCAAATCCACGGGCTGTAATTTTTACACAGGAAATCAATAAATAAATTAGAGATCATTAAACATTCAAACAAATACAAAAAATCAACCTTTTACCTTTTACTGTAACAGGTTGATTTTATTTGTCCAGTATTTTACAAACAAAATACTAGCGAAAGGTAAACGTTAGAAAATAAAAGAAGAGGAATCACAGAGGAATTGTATTAGTAATTCTACTGTGAAACTTTGTCAGGAAATTCAGTCAGGATCTTTTACAACCACAAATTTTGATGGATACAAAGTACAATGTACAACTTTTAGTTTATATTGTACATTTTATATTTGTTTTATTGCATGGGCCTGCACAAGAGTTTGTTCTTGTTCTAGTTTTAGTTGTAGTTTTGATATGATGACTCGACATCTCGATCTCGATCTGGATCAAATCTACCCGGAACAGAAAGTTAAGTTAAACCAACTCCGACTCCAACTCGAGTTGAATTCCCATCACAACTTTATTGTCCAGTTTCCCTGTTCCAGTTTCAGTTTCAGTTCAGAATTCTAGATTCTGACTGGATTCTAGATTCTGACTGGATACTAGATGCTAGATTTTTCCCTCCTTCAACTATCAAATCTAACTTTTGATGATGGAACAATATGGAATCTAAATGGAGTTTGGTTTGATTTGGTCTGGTCTGGTTTCACTACGTCACTAGAATCTGGATACTGGATACTTTACATTGAATTAGGATGAGAAATAAACTTTTCTAGTCTAAATTCTATGATATCGCTGTAGTAGAATTTACCTTAGTTTTATATTGCACAACCTGTGAATTGTGAATGATTTGAATCAACTTTATGTGTACATACTTTGATATCCGCGATCTTGTGGATCTCGTCGAAGGCGTACAACTCTGGTCCGGAACTCGGCCCCCTCATTCGTCGATTGTCCTTTATTATTGTCAGAGTTTTGAAAGCTTGAGGAGTCCACGTCATCTATAACTATTTTTATCGCTTCTCCGTCAGCTGAAGAGCCCTGTCGTTTCATGGACGGCGGATCACGGCCTCCACCACCACCAACAACTGACTTGGTCTCGGGGTTCACATCTTGGGTGTCCAGGGATGCACAGGAACGAGGGGTTGTTGTAGGCTTCGCTGTCGTTTGATAACTGCAGAATTTAAAAAATTAAACAAATATTTAGTACAAATTGAGTAAAATAGAACGGATTTTATGAGCACTAAATCTAATAAAGTAAACAAAAGTTGTCATTTCTTAATTTTTTACCGCCGTGAATGCACAAATTCTTAAAACTGCCTGAAGCAAAGATGATTATAAAATATTGTGCTGCGTCTTAAAATTTTTCCGCTAGGTGGCGTCATCAAAGAGTTCTAAACTAGCCCGCTAGATGGTGCTTTCAAAGAATTTTAGATTTGCCCGCTAGATGGCGCCATGAAAAAGTTCCAAATTTGTCCGTTAGATGGCACCACTAAAGAGTTTTAAATTTGCCCGCTAGATGGCATGCAGACGGACTGACGCAGCGATTAGAATACTCAGCTTTGCGTCGTAAAAATCATAAGCATTCTTTTTAGTGCTATTCCTGTTTCGGTTTTCAGGTTCCGCGTTGAACATTTGACACTATTCGACAGATTGGAAATTCAGCTTGCGTTCAACTCGCAACTACAAAATTTATACTCTTTAGTCAGCGTCAGTTGAAGTGAGCATTGAGTATTGGGCATTGAGTAGTTTATTCTATTTTGTTAGATGCCATGAATGGCGATGAGAATGACGATGAAGGCTACAAACTAAAAACTACAAACTACAAACTGCAAACTCGCACTCACAGCTACGTGACATTTTAGTAAAAACTAGAAGTTTATATTTACAATGGAGAAAACTTTCAACCCCACAATCCAATCCATTCCAGTGAAATTCAGTTTTCTATTCACACTACACCACAAATACACAGATAAATTTTTACGCTCCCTCCCTTTCTCTCTTGGGCTACTTCAACTTTCACCGACTTTCACCAAAACATGCACAATGTACAGTGTATAATATACACAAAATGAAAAGCTCGTTTGTGCAATGACATTCACTGTGTATAACACTTCACCTTTTGCATGCGTAAATCAACTCGTGTACATATATATTATACAGTCATCGTAAAAGTAGCGTAAATTCAAGCACATAGCTCTATAGAAAAATGACGGGGTAAAAACCCATTGATTTTGCCCTGAAATGATGATTGTGACTATTTGCCAGTTTACTGTTTTACCGTTGAATTAGAAATAAAAGTTACAGTAAAACTAGAATAATTCAGGCTGTGTTTATTTCTAGACTTATTGAAACTCCTACTAAAGGGAAATGGCACAAGTCGCGTCTAGTCACACGTTTACTTAATCAGCGGGAAAATGAATAAAAACTTTGAAAACAGAGAAACATTTGATTAATATTCCTTCTTTTATTCCTTTGCAGTATTGTAGTTTATTAAAGCCTAATAAAAGGTTAATAAAAAACTAGGAAATGAACTTTGTGTAAAATTCCGAATCCTATTTGTCTTCTTTTTCTTCTTCTTTTTTGTTTTATAGAAATATGTAAAAACGAAGCTAAACTACATTATAGATAATATTTAATATTTAGACAACAGTACAGTACAAAATCAAATAAGGCGAATGTTCCCAAAGTAAACATTTATCTGACTCACTAATTTTCACTCAAAATGTACACATTTGCGCTTTCTAAAGTTTCCACTCAAATTCAAATTCAAACTTAAATTCCTGTCCACATCCAGAATCTAGAATACAAAACGTTCTCTCATCAACTTTCACTTTTTCCTACCTCAAAAACAGTAAATAAAAATAAAACACATTTAGTATCTAAAAACCTATCCACAAATTTTCAGGAATGTACAATGTACAATGTAAAATGTACAAGGTTGACTTTCTCCACTTTCTCTTTTCATTTCCGGTAGAACTTTGTAACATTAATGTGAATATACATACGTCAATGGGAATGTTGTCATAGCCTTTGATTTTGATTGTGATTTTGATGGGAGTAAACTCAAAGCCGAAAACCAAAATCAAATTACTATGCAAAAATGACAAAGATCAACATTGACGTTTAACACAATACAAAATGAAGTATGTGCAATGTACAGTATACATTCATGTCAAGTCCTCTGTTCAAAATTTCCGTGAGTAAGTATTTTCTAGCAGAGTGGCGTATTTGAATCTGAATGATTTGTATTTATAATTTGTAGTTTGTAGTTTGTAATTTTCAGTTTGTGGTGAGATTGCCGAGGCCCATTTATCCAGGGTTTTATCAATCATCAATCATGAGTAAATGTAAATATGTATGTAGCCCGTTATCTCTAAAATTCACCATTTACAATTTGCACCATTTACCCTGAACTCTTCCACCTCACAGTTCACTCATATTGAACATTTATTTGTTTACAAGGACATTTCCTGCCCATTACTTATCGGTCGTGGAGCTGGAGAACTTGGAACTAGAAACTGGAGACGTGAGGAAACGACAGGGAAAAGGACGTGATGTAAATGCCAATGTTGATCTAATTTACGGAAATGCACCTCAAATTGGTTCATTTTGAATCCAGTTGAATTTGTTCTTGTTCCTGTTCTGTCGGTTTATTTCTACTTTTCCACTGTTTACTGTTTATGTTTCTTTGGTCTGGTTGGGTTGTTTTTTTTGTTTATGTCCTACTTCCTCAAGAAAAAGAAGAGGATCAGACGAGAGGATTAATTTTAAATCACCCTCCTTTCCTTTTTCACTCACTCCAGTACCAGCTCCAGCTTCAGTGACAGTTAAAAAGGTGACATTAGTATTTAGACGGGAAGGGACACAAAACACAAAGAGAAAATAGACTAGAGGAAAAACTTAAGTAGAATGTAGCGACAACTGAGGAGAAAGTAATAACAGTGGAGACCACACAAATTATTTATAGCGTGTATTTACTATTTGTTTACGTCGAGGAACAAAATGGTTTTTTCTCCACTTTCTCCTCTTTCTGTATTTTCTCTACTTTCTCCACTTTTTACACTCTCTATTTTCTATACTTTCTCCACTTTCTCTTTTTTCTACTTTCTCTATTTTCTCTACTTTCTCCGCTTTCTCCTGCCTTTACTTTCACTTTTACCTCAACGGACCCAGAGATAGAGGAAGAAACATGACCTCAATTTTTCAATGTTACCCTTTATTTTGCACATGTGCTTTTGAGGTCAGGAAAATAATAAGAAATAGAAAAGAGAAAACAGGGAAAAGTACTTACATTTGTACTGATCGGCGTCTTGTATCATTATTTCTAATGACGAGGTCCGAGTTTCCGCCTCCTGATGATTGTGATGAATTTTTCTGAACACCCTGTTGCTGCTGTTGTTGTTGCTGTTGTTGTTGCTGCTGCTGTTGTTGTTGTTGTTGCTGCTGCTGTTGTTGCTGTTGTTGTTGTTGTTGTTGATGAAATTGTTGTAACTGTTGTATTTGTTGTTGTTGGTGTTGGATTTGTTGTTGTTGTTGAAGTATTTTTTCCTCCCGCTCCGTATCTCTCCCTCCCGGATCCCGATCCCTTGACATCTTCTCACTGTTGATGGTATTATTATTATTAAGGAGGAGACTGGTGTCAATGCCGGATCGGAGGTCACAGGAGGCACGGCGCCCTCTATTATTTCCGGGTAAATTGAGCGTTCCCTCACTCGCGCCGCGCTCATAAGACCGCTGCCTCTTGACCGTCCCCGCCCTACTAGTTTTATTAGGAAGGGCAGACATGGAGGGATTGTTACTAGTGTGGTTGTCCGCATTGTTGTTGTCCGCCATCCCCTGGCCGTTATTGCTACTTCGGTTGAGACTGAGACTGACGTCGACGCCCTTGAGCATATTTGAGGAGTTGGGGATCCCACTGTTCACGGCCATATTGTCCTTCTTCATGATGTCTGTGGAACTACGAGCCTTCATTTTGTCGTGCCCGTTCCCACCCACACTTAGCCCTTCATGCTGACTCGCGGCTTGACTTATGGACTGGGCTTGGAACTTGGCAATGTCTCGGAGGGGCACGTCCGAGTGACGACGGACGTCTGAGGGTTTGGGGGCGAGGAGGAGCACTTCCGTTTCCGAATCCGCTCGACCACCTGCTTGCAGTCGGCGAGCATCCGGGGATTTCCGAACAGTCGTTTCGAAGCCAACACCCTCCAGAGCCTCACTCTGCTCTATGCCGGGCTGAACACGACGGGCGATGATGGCCACTCCTCGTCTTCTACACACACTACAACGCCAGGAAATCTGGAAGAAAAATTAATACAAAAACAATAATTATAAATACTTTTTTTTGAATTAAAATTAACATTTTATTCTATAAAAGTCACTGGTTTTTTAATATCGTACATATGCTGAGTTGTCATGATGACGCATTTTATTTGACATGATTATTATTTATTTATCATAGGAATGGAATGGATTGGGTGCGAAATATCAGGAGAAAGAATGAGAAGAAGGAGAACAAGACATTTGTTGAATATTAGTCATGTGAGAGAATTTGACACCCCGTCAAGCCACAATTGAACGGAGCTGTAGCTGTGCTTGTACTTTACTTGTGCTTGTACTTGTAATTGTAGCTGTAAGTGTAGCTGAAGCTGTGGCGTTGACATATTTTTCGCTCCATTTATCTAATCCAAGCTAGTGACAGAAACTGTGGCAGATGCAGAGAGAGAGAGAGAGAGAGAGACAGACATACAGACAGAGTGAAACAGAGACACATGACTAATTGCCTGACGAGAAAACGACCAAAATCACTCAAGTTAAAGATATCCAGACAACCATTAATAATCACCAACCACTTGTCAAACTTTCTCCAGCTTTCTTCAGCTTCAGCTTTCTTCTCCCTTACCAAAATGCAGATAGTGTCCATGTTTTATTCCAGAAACAAGCATTTGTGCTCTGCTGCTTCCAGCTACAAACTACAAGCTACAATGACAGTTTGTGTTATACAAAAACAGGAGGAGGGTAAAAGAGACTAAACAGCTGTTTCTATTTTGTACATTTGTGATTCCTACTTCAGGTGTATTTCCCTAGTTTCTCCTTTTCAACTATCGAGACATTCAACAAATACAAACCGACGATTTTATGCTTTAGTCTATGAATCATTTAGAATTTTGAGCCTACAGTCTACTATGGGTAATTTTGAGCAAAAGAGGTGTACGGCCGAACATTTGACTACTAGATGGAGCTACAGTTACGTTTGAAACTTGACTACTAGATGGCGCTACTTTTTATTCTGAAATTTGACCACTAGATGGCGCTGCTAATTTGCTACTGGAAACAAAGCGGAAGTAGATGCGTAAATTGATTCCACTACATGGTTTTGCTTCCTAAAATAAAAGGAAACCAATGGAAAAAATGACTTTTTTCTGTTTTTCTATTTTTATGCTTCTATGTGTTTTTCTGCCCTGTGAATTTTGTTCCTTTAAACTGAAAATGAAAAGACTGAACTTAGCCAAGAGTAGTAATTCTTGTACAGGAAATGTCTGTAGGAATAGAATGTTTAAGTAAATGTAGGATCGAGAATCAAGAATCGAGAAGGAATATTTTAGACTTATTTTTTTTATTTAATAATGAAGTTGACCTACTTTTAAGGAATCGTTTTGAAGGACTTTCTCTACACATCTTATGATATACATCACATTTAATATAAGAGATGAGATATGAGATAGATATGATATGATATCGGATTGCATCTAGCTTAAAATTCCTTGGAGAAAATACTTCTACCTCTACCAAAGCCAAAACCGAAGCCAAAGTTGAAGCCAAAGTCGAAATTGATACGAGTACGAAAATGAAAACGGATCCGGATAACCCGATAGAGGGATATTTACATAGATAAAATGTCTTATTACCGCATGACATTGACATCCTTTCAAAAGTGGACTTTGAATTTTCTTCCAAGAAAGAAGGGCTATTTATTTATTTACTTACTGAGCAGGGAGCAGAGGAGGGAATATCAACATTCAACATATCAACATGTTGTCGACTTGCTTGTATATTGTGTATTGTGTTATGTATTTTGTGCTTTATGCTTTGTATTCTGTGTTTTGTGTGGGAGGATGAAAAGCACCAGAAGGATTAAGGCTTCCACATTCCACATCCTTTCAATCCGATTATATTAAAAACAACTTGGAATCCTCCTCCAATTCCAATTCCAACTACAAATACAAATACAAACACAGCTCTAGTCAAAATACTTGTATTTGTTCCAAGTACACACAACATCCAGTATGTGTTCATCTCTAGAAGAAAGAAAGGAAGGAAAGAAGAATGAGAAAAAAAGGATAATCTTCCAGTGAGTTTTTGTGTACCCCAGTCTCGTACGGATTGACCTACTTTTCTTCATCTTCTTATTCATCTTCTCTTTCTTCTTCTTCTTCTTCTTCTTCTTCTTCTTCTTCTTCTTCTTCTTCTTCTTCTTCTTCTTCTTCTTCTTCTTTTGTAACGATCAATCCAAAAGTGGACATGCCATACTATATGACGAGGCACCTATACATTATACAAGTTTTATATTCTATCTACAAGTGGTCATGGAATCGCTCAATTGCTACCGATGCATCATAATACAAAGGAAGGCATCAACAAAATATACAATGTACAATGTACAACGGAATGGAGGAATTATCTACTTTTTTTTGGAACCATCTTGCTTTCATTCAATTACCATAATTTTGATCCGGATCTCGATCTCATTCCACAGTTCATTCAGCCTATTTTAGATTTGAATTTGAGATTTCACCCAAAAATACACAATTTCCCTGTCAATTTACTATAGTAGTCATTTTGATGCAGAGGAGTAAACTGCACACAAACTGTGGTTGTGAGCACGTGCACAGTACAAACACTTGTAGAGTTAACTCACTCCTTTACCCGCTCACTCTCTTTCAAGGCTACACCGCCCACTCACATCTCACATCTCCCGCTTCTATTCTTATTCCAATTCTAGTTCTAATTCTGATTCTCATTGGGATTCTCATTCTTATTTCGGATTTCAGAGTCGTGGTTTTCTGTGTGTTGTGTGTGGGCGGATGTGGAATAAAACTGGATTGAATTGAATGCGCTACAACAAATTCAAAAATTCCAGCATAAAAACTTGAAGTTGGAAAAGAGGTCAACTGTTCCAATTTAGATTCTAGAACCACTACATTTAAATGCAAGTACAAATAAAAATACTAGCCAAAATTCAAGTACAAAACTAAAACTACACATAAAACCATCAAAGTATCCTAAAAAACATCGATATCGAGCATTGAGCAAATGATAGATGAAAAATGAAAAATGTAATTTTAGGTGAGGAAAAGTCTCAAAAACTCCGAATGCAAATGTGTGAAACTTTGAATAAACAATACAGCGGAATTTAAGCTAAAAAAAGCTCCCTGTAATTTTGTTTGTGTTTTATATGTTAAATTCCAGCAGAAAGAATGTAGAATTCAATTTCAACTATAGCCGTCAACCTTCAAGTAACAACGAACGATAGTCTATAAAAGAATCAAGAATCAGCTATAAAATGAGTTGAAGCACCAGTACTTTGTGTGTTGAATGTTGAATGACCATTGAAAGATACTAACTAAATAAAGTCTAGTCCAGTCCAATCCAATCCAATTCCATTTAATTGTGATTAGTACAATTCTCCCTCAAATAGAAACACCAAGTCGCAGCGTGAATTCTCTCTCTCTTTCTCTGTGTTTCTCGCTGAAACTATATAATATGAATTTAGCATTCGAGTAATAATGTGGTTTGGTTTAGTTCGGTTTGGTCTGGTCTGATGTGGAATGGAATGTTAGGCTGAGTTGTGTTGAGGAGACTCCGAATCTATGTGAGTTGAGATGAGGTGTGTTGAGAGTTGAGAGTTGAGTTGCACACACAACACTCTAAACACTCGCAACTTCAAACAGTACCCAGTTTGGTGACGTGAGTAATCCGATGGTGTCAGCATAAATGCCAAAGTAGACCACAACTTTTCACGCTCCCTTTATCCCACTTTATGCATGTGTGTTATGTGTAGTTTGTAGTGTGTACTGTAAAAGTGAGATGATTATGTGTACAGTTTGTATGGAATATTGTACGGAGGAACAAACCACGGGAGATTGAAGCACAAAGTAAATAAGACCCAGCGACCACTTTTATGTCCTCCATCAACTAACCGAACCCACCAAAACGGAACTTATCTAAATGGAACCGCTCCAAAGTCTTTTGCATTCATACACATTACACATATTCATGTATGACTCTAGAAATACACACAATTTCACTCTCATTTAAATTATTTATGTAATTATCCATCTGTGTGAGTCGGAGACTGAGTTGGAATAGGAGGAAGGGGATGCAAATGGTTGGTTTGGTCTAAGGTCTTGATGGAGATGGATTTTGAATTCAAATTCAAATGTGAATTGAGTCCCAACCACAATCCACTAATTACTATAAACTGTACACTGTACGCTGCACACTGCACACACTGGAAGTGCAATTCTACATTCATCGGAATTTGGAACTTGGAATTCCTTTGCTAACTCCACAGGGAGCTTTCTTATAGATTTTTGAACTTTTAACCTTCAATTTTCACCATCAACCATCAACACAGTGTTTTAAAATCATCTATTTTAAATCAAAGCAACAACTTTCAAGACATGTGTCATGTTTCTTAAAATTATAGTACTACAGTTCAAAATTTTCATATGCAGGGAAAAAATTCCAGAGCTTACAGAAAGGTTTTGACATGTTGGCCAAAAATTATTTCTTTATTTATTCCTTGACAAAATAATTTTTTTATACATTGCAAATTGAGAAGAACTCGGTTTTTTTTCTATTCAGATTCAGCATTTCCGAGAAACTTTGGTGGCTTTGTTATTTTATTTGTCAAGATATTATGTATATAATACAAAATGCATGCATCAACAGTCAACAATCAACACAGAGGTATAAAAAATAGACCAAAATTCACAAAAGTTTCTTGTGCCTTTTTATATCCAACTTGTTCGATTCTACAGAAATTTTTGAGGAGGCTTTTAGTACAGTTTTACTTTTGTATACATGTTCCTGAGCTTCCACGAGCGTTGGGCATTGGGCATTGAGAAAAGAAGACGGAACAAAGGTTGTAAAAAGTTACAAGGTTGTTTCAGAGTAAGGAAAATCAACTTCTTTTTCCTACCTGTAGAAATACCAAGAAGAACAAGAAAAAGAAGAAAAAGAATAAGACTAAAAATGAACATGAACTCCAGACTCAAGAATCAAGAATCGAGTATTGAGTATTGAGAATAGAGAATAGAGACGCGAGGCTTCAGGCATAAAGTTGAAAGTTGAATGTTGAATGCTCAACTCCATAAAATAAAACAAGTCCAATTATTTTCATGGAAAAGTTTTGAACATTACAAAGGAAATTTATGAAGGGAGAGTTAATCAACAGAAGAATCCTGTACAATATACAATTTATCTACCTATGTGTAGATTGTAGGTGTTCTATATAAATTATACGTGTTGCACCTTTTCATATAAAATTATGAATTATCCGTATGAATATGGAATATGGAAAAGTGTGGAAAAGTGTGGAAAAGTTTCCAAATCCGAAAAACGGTCTAGTTTTCCTCACTCTTGTTGCTACTTTCTCCTTGACTTTCTCCAGTCTTTTCCAGCCTTCTGTAGTGTAAAAGAAAGTAAGAAGGGGAAGAAAAGGAGAGGGAGGTACAAGCTGTATTTTTTATTTCTCACATGTTGCTCCTCAGCTTTGCATCCTCGCCAAAACACACATAAGGCAAAACTACCACCATCGCCATCGCCATTACCATCCGCTTTGATTTATGACTCCCTCCTCCAAATTTCCACTGTGCATGGCCATGGCATCCATTTACCATTTACCATTTACAAGGTTCAGTGTACAGTGGAAATTGAGGTGCAAATGGATTGTACATATATGCATGTCTATTATCTACATCTACATCTACGTTTATATTTGTTCATATTCTACTCCCGTGAGGACGTGTAAATTTTAAAAAGTTACTGTAATTATTTACACCTGTAAAATCTATTCTTTTTCTTCTTTTATTCTCGTCCCTGTCTTTTTCTTTCTCAGTTTTGTGTTAAGAATATTAAATATTTAGTGTAGAATTTTAGAATTTTCTCTCCTTCTTCTTCTGTTTTTCTTTTTCTTTTTTTAGAGTAACAGTTTTTTCCATTAATTTTCTACTAATAAATAAATTATTAAGTAAAGTATAGTAAAAGTAAATAAAAATATCATCATTTGGTTTTGATCTTTTCCTTTGTGGATAAAAAATAAAATAGAAAGGAGCTCGTAAAAACTGATAGAGCATTTTCAAGGATCCTAAGCAACTTTGTACGAAAAAGTCTTAAGTTTTTTGTTCTACAGTTTAAAGCTATACAAATTGATTAATGTTTGACAAAACTAATGTAATTGTTTAATGTTTCCATTTTAGACAAAATAATGCAACAGTTCAAGTTTGAAGCATAGATTTTAGATTTCATTATTTCGAATATAATTTTGTTATGTCGAATTTGGTGGAATTGAATTGCGTTGAGTTGAGTCAATAAACCACTGCGTAAACAAACAAAAGCTGCAACTCTCGTCATTATTTACATTTGAATTTACATTTGAATTTGAAATCAGTACACACACTCACGTAAAATGGACTGGAATTGAAATGAAACGGATCGACGCGCCTTCAACCGAAGGAAAGGCAAACATTTGAAATTTTAAAAAGAAAATTAAAACTAAATTTAACCTTTTCATATCAAACCATTTCAAAAAATGCGAAATAAAATCATATTTACTATTTCAACAGTTTTAATAGCCAAACTCTTACTTTCTTTTGTGAAGGAGCAAAAAGGCAAAAAAGGGAAAGATGTATTTCAAATTTCAATATCTTTGTCTTAGACATAAAAATGCAATTGGAAAATGTATAGAGTAGTGCATACTGCACATTGCATTTTCAATCTTGAAACTTGAATCCTCCTCAAAATATTCAAGTTTTCAACAATTGTCCTTCAAATTTACTTGCCATGAGCTCAGACAAAAGTTGAGTTCAGTTGAGATACGTCAACTCAAAACGAAACTAAGAAATGACAGACGCTGCGAGTGAATGGGAATAATTCTAAAATTCAAACAACAAAGAAATGGCATCAGAGCATAAAGGAGTGAGAAAACTTGTTTTCTCTGCCTCGACTGTTGTGTTTCTGGTTTGTCGTTTCTCGTCTCTACTGTCTACTGTGTAGTTTAGTTTGGTTGTGGCTTTGGCTCTGACAGCACTTTGGAATGGACTTTGGAATTGCACTCATCCATCCATCCATTCTCAGTGGCATTTCAAAACTCCCAGACTCCTTCTCATTCTCATCTCTTTCCATTCTCTTTTATACATTCCAGTTCTAAAACTATCTCTCCATCACATGTAGGAAATTCACAGCTCACAGGAGGAGCAGAGAAAACAGCAAGAGTGAAAGGAGAAAGCGAGAAAGGGAGAAAGCATGCGAGTGAGTGTGATTGTAGAGTGTAGTGTGAAAGAGCTAGATAGCTTTCTAGAGCAAGCTTCTTTACTCTGTACTCTGTACTCTGTACATTGTACATTTTACTTTCCTCTACTTTAACCTCTACTTGAGATAATATTTTAGCTCTCAAGGGTTTTTTCCTTGGGTACAGATGGCCGACTTTTTTCTATATTATTTTCCTGTTTGGGGTTTTGTGGTTCAACAGGAGAATCTAGAATCGAGAATCGAGTGGAGTATTCAGAACATGTATTACATACAAATTGTGCTGTGTTTATAGGAACTCGTACGCACATTTCTCCTCCAGTCTCTCAAGGAATCTTCAAGGTTAGACTGCACAGGACTGTTTTGAGGTCAGGATAAAGAAACTCCATGTTTATACTTGATACTCGACACTGGAATCCTGCGTGCAGCTCATATGCAGGACATCAATATTTAGTATAGAATAAAATAGCACAGCCTTGTTTAGAGCTTAGAGTAAAGAGTACAGAATGAAGCATGACTTTGAGCTATATTCTAGATTCTAGAAGGAACTGTGCAGGGTTTGCGCTGATATTGATGGATTGGATCAAGAACCAAGATGATGAAGATGCAGACTTATCTTGGAGGTTGAATTATTATGTTGACTGTATTAGCTTTTAGTATTCCTTGTTCAGTATTCAAACATTGAGAGAGAAAAGAGCGTCTGCGTACTATAAATACTTGCAGTACAATTCAATTCAATATCCAATAGAACAGAATAAAATAGAATTGAATTGATGTAACTGTTTGAAATCTGCAGGTGAAAGTGGCATTCCCTTTTCTCCTCCTTTCTCCTACTCCTTTTAGTTTTAGTTTCTACTTTCCACTGGATGAGGTGGATGAATGTTATAAATGCAATGAATATAATGTGTACTTTGTAATGCTTGGCTTTTATCTTTGTCCCTTTGAATTTCAAATGTCAAATGTCGCCTTGTGAATTTGATACTGGAGAAAATCCCGTTTCCTCCCATTTCTCTCCTCCTCCTCCTCCTCCTTGTCTTTCATTAGATAAAATGGTTTGTACTTTGTATTTTGTTGTGTTTATTTCACTGTGAAACGGTTCTTGTTTCATTTCCTGCCCACACACCCACACGTGAAGACGAAAGATAAAGAAGGTAGACAATTTAATGCAGTGTACAAAGTTCAAGGGAGAAAATAGGAAGTACTAAAATACTAAAATTGAAGACACGCGTGTATTTTAGTATTTGGTATTTAGTATTTATTGTTTAGGATGGGAAGGTTAATTGACAGGGGTGAAAGAGAACAAGTCAAGTCAAGTCGAGTCTAGTCGAGTGTAGGTGTACAATATGTATAATCTATATAATGAAGGAGGAAGGGAAAAACATTTAAAATAAACTGAGGTAATTTAATATCAAAGAAATAAGATATAAAAAAATCCATAAAGACTCATAAACATTTCCAGTTCTAGTTCTAGTCATTACGATTAAATAAAAAGTTAAAAGTAAAGCCTTCTTGTAAATTTCATGTAAAAAGTTAAAATGGTTCTATATCTATCTGTATTCTGTCTATGAATATAGTTTTAGTTATGACGGAGTAATAAATACGTGGAAAAGGTGCTCATTTTGATGATGGTTATTTTCAAGGCTGATATAAAAATACTTTGGTCGATGAATAATAAATGGAGTGGATTGGATTGGAGTGGAGTGGGAGGTGAGTCAAGGATTGGATCATGTTCCAAGTTCCTGTTCACGGATCAATAGATAAACTAACCATTTTACAGTACAAGAAAAAGAAGGAAAAGAACAAGAAGAACATGAAAGAAGCGGCAAGTAAATAAATAGGGAAACGAATATACTTTTAATCCCCTTAATCTACTTGTGCACCAGCTGTGACCTCCAACTCGTCCACCTCCCATCTGTGTCCACTTCCCACTTTTTAGTCTCCACTTTTCAGTCTCCAGTTTCCATAGTAACTAGAAATACTTTCTAGACTGTGTCCAATGACCATCCATAAATCCCTGTTGTGTAAATTTCAAATGGTACAACTATTCGGGGTTTTCTACCTGAACTACTCATCCGACATCCGACATTTGACTTAGAAAACACTCGAAAGATGAAAGTTCCTACAAACTTGAAACTTGTGCAACACGTGCTTTTCTCTTTGGAAACCACTATTCTGTGATTTGCTACAAAAATATAAAATATCGTATCAAGAACTGAATATTAAATCTACTGTACATTTTCTCGTTCCTCGTTTGAATATCACTGATTTATTTTATTTTATTCTAGTAAATATACATAGAAAATCTTGAAATTCCATCTAGATTTTTGAATCAACTATTTGACATTGACCTCAAAGCTCAAAGCTCAAAGCTAAACCTCAAACGTGATTTGATGACAAAAAGCGAGGCAAAAGTATGTCAAGTCAAGAAACAATATGAATACGAAAATGACAACGAAAATGAATGAGAATGACAATAGGAAGAAAGAAAAGGAAAGATTGGAATTTTCAATTTTTGGATTTTCCCTCTCTTTCTCTTTTTGGAGAGAAACTGAGAAATGTCTCTGCTCTAAAAAAAAGGAAGAAGAATAAAATGGGTCGTATAAAATTCAAGTTATTAGTATGACGGAGGGAAAGGTGCAGAATGCAAAATACAAAATGCAGCATCTAGAATCTAGAATTTAGAGTGTGAAATGTATTGTAGAATGTAGAATGCATGAACTTCTTGTGCTTCTCCTCCGCTCTTTATTTCTAAATTCTAAATACACGTACACTGCATTTCATTTCTTTTCCTTTCATTTACATTCCATCCATTAGGATCATCCTTAAATAAAAGGCCTTGCTCCTTTCTTCATTCTTCATTCTCCGTCATCCATATCCATATTTGTACGGAACGTGAGATTTTATTATGCACACAGTCGCACCAACCCAAGTCAAGTCAAGTCAAGCCAAGGCGAATCAGCTCTACTTAAGTCAGGTTTTGGCGGAGAAGAGAAAGAGAGAGAGAGAAAATTCAAAGTGTTGGATTTTTCAACTCTCACTCCTCACTCCTCATCTCGTAACTTGTAGCACTCCAAAGTTCCAAAGTCAAAGTCAAAGTCAAAGCCAGCTCAAGCTTTAGTTCTAACTCCAGTTTCAGCTTACAAGCTTTTCAACTCGTAAAGATTCACACTTCTTCTTCTTCTTCTTCTCTCCCGGTTTTTCCCAGAGTCTCCAACCATCTTTTTCACACGTACGTTCTACATTGTACATTGTGCATTGTGCATGCTTTATGAATTTAGTAATATATGTACAATCACTGTACACTGTACACATTGAAAATCCCTTGGAATCCTTCTCAAAGTCTCATAATTTTTTTGTATCAAGGTCTCGCTCCTCTTTTTGGTTTGGTTTATAAATTTTCTGTTCTATTCTCTTTTCTAGTTTTATACTTGTTTTACCTCTTGGAAAAATTCTTGATTCTTTATATTAACCTTTGGGAAAATTAGAACTTGAAATGTGCATAAAATAACTATTGTTCTTCTTTGTCCTTTAACATTCAGTTCACAAACATCATGAAAGAACAATTCAAAATTGGACATTTGGACATTAGACGTTGGGTTTAAATATTCAAATGCCAATGCAAATTCAAACGAAATGGGAAACGATGAATTTATCAACCACTACAAACTACAAGTTACAACCTACAAAAAAATCCATATTCGTATCCGTATTCTCTGAAAAATGTAAATTTAGCAGCACAAATTGAATAAAAAAGAGTCCAAAAATATAGATTTTTCCCCAGTTTCTGTTCAAAATGGGGGTAATGATGTACAATGTACAATGTACAATGTAAAATTCACAATGTAGAATGTACATTTCCCCGGGATTTTTGCAAGTTACAAGAGCCTCGAGTCTGGAGACTGGAGACTGGAGACTGGAGTCTCGTCTCTCGTCTGCTTGTCTGCTTGTCTATCGAACTATCCAGCATCCAGAATCCAGTATTCAGGATCCAGCGGATCAAATATGAAGTAGGAAGTTGACACATTTGAAAAAAAGTTGCACATCATTATAATGTTGAGCAACCTTCTTGTACATTTTACATTCTACATAGTACATTTTACATTGCTCCACACATTTTTGAGCACGAGAAGAAAAAACGACAAACGACAAAGGACAAAGGACGTGCTTGACATGTCATCTCCAACTTCCAACCAACTTTGTACATGAAGTATATCCAGAAATATCACATAATATAGAAACATCAAATCCATAAAAATTTTACATGTATAGAACGCTCAAGTTAAAGTTAAAGCTAAAGCTAAAGTTAAAGAGGGATGTAAAAGGAGGAGAAAACAAGTTTAACTTGTTGTACATTTTACATTTTGGCTCCCGGAAAAAAGAAAGGCGAGGATGAGCCTTGGATTTAGTTGTACATTGTACATGTTTTGAAACTGTGTTGTTGGAAGTGTTGGAAGTGTTGGGCTCTTTTGGGTCCGGATCTCCTGATAAATTGATGTCATCCAACACTGTCACTGAACTAAACTAAACGTTGAATGTTGAATGTCGAACGTATTAGGCCCAAAAAGAGAGAACCAAGTTTATAGTTTAGTTTAGTTCACTGAGTGTCTTAATCCATCCGAATATTTCCATACAAAGTACTCAATATCGAGTATCGAAGAAGGACAGGAAACAAAGTCATTTCAAGTCTTGCAGAAGAAAACTTCCACCGACTCAATGACTGACTTGAGAATCCAGAATGCAGAATGTCGTATTGACAATTGACTATTTACTTGAATATTTTCAATCTTCACCGTGTGTATATTTTATATTTTACACACGGTCCGCGTGTTTTCAATTTTCAATAAGTTGAAAAAAAGGAGAGGTTGATGCAATTCAGTTCAGTTGAACGGATGGATGCGGATTGAATCCTGTACTCTGTTCTCTGTACTAGACAAATAACAACAACAACAACAACTGGAACGAGAACCGAGACCGACGCTTTCGTGCAAATAGAAAAAGAGGGAGAAAAGTTGTGCATATGGTGATAAAAATAAATACATGCGAGAGGATGGGGAAAAGACGAAAAGACGAGCTTCTCCTTGTCAAAGTCTGCTTCTGCTTCTTCTTCTGCTTCTGTTGCAACTGCAACAGACTACAGTTGACTTTGACGTTGCTAAAGCTACTGTTTTTGTTACTGTCTCCTTCTTGTTTGCTGTTTGCTGTTCAAAATTGAATAGTTTCCGGGATCCAGAATCCAGAATCTAGAATCCAGAATCCAGACGTCAAAGTGAAATTCCATTCCAATTCAAAATGAAAAATCATCATCATCATCATTTTCGTCCTTGTTGTTCCTTGTTGTTCGTTGTTGTCGTCATCGGTTGAACGGATGTGAAAAGTGAACAAATCCATTTATTTCTCTCCGTTTTGAAGAAGGGAATTTCTGCTTTTTTTGTGTACATTTTACAAAGGAGAAAGTACAAGGGATTTTTATTGTTTTTTTGTTGAATCCATATTATTTCAATTTTCTTGTTTCTCTTTTTGCTTTCTTCATAACTCCAAAGTCAAGATCAATATAAACACGAACATCAAAATTGAGGAAAAAGAAAGTTGTTGGTTGTTGGACAAGCTAGAAAGAAGGTTACCATGGTAAATTGCAAATGCTGATGAAGATTTAAGATGCATTAACTTTGTTGTTTTTTACAAAAAAAAAGAAAATGACCTATCTAACTTTAATACTGATAATAGTAAGAATTTTAGGGCTGAATTCCATTGACATTATGACTCACGAATTGTGTAAAGCTTCAAATACCTTGAAAAAAATGAAAAATGTGAAATTTATAAGATGAAAAGTAAGAGCAAAGACAAAGACAAGGACAATTTAAATTAAATCTGTCATTTCTTCTCAAGTGGGAAATCCTCATGAAACTTTGTTGGCTACAATCCATGCTTTAGTGCAATATTCTTTATTCTTTTTACTTTTTACTGTTTACTGTGTTATTGTATTTGCTGGAAAACCACTTGTATACAAAGTACAAACAGAACAGTGAGCTTTGAGCGTCGAGCTTCGAGTTTCCAAGTGTAATCAAAATGTTATTGCAACATGACGGAAATGAAACAGGAGAAAACAAGAGAAAGCGCAATAAAATGTGTGTACAATGTACATCGTTATCATCATCATCACAGTCTTTGTCTTTGTTCTTGTACAAACGGTAGAAATGGCAATGGAAAAAAAGTTTGAAGAAAAGATTACACAACTGTTTCATTTTCTTTTGTTTTCTTTCGTTATGAAATAAGAGTCGTATGTTTTTCTTGTCTTGTCATGTCATCTCATGTCATGTCCTGTTTTGTCTGTCTGATGCAGATTATTTCTATTTATTTTCACTACCATTTTACTATACTGGCGATGGGGAAAGTAAGAAATGTGAGGTGTCTCGAAGTTCGAATCTGTAAAATACTATCAAACTACGTAAAAGCTAGAAAACACAGAAATTTAAGTATGAGGGATCTTTTCCTGTGAATATCAGAATGATAAAACACCGTGTAATTTGTCTTACTTTATTTATAATATTTATCTAAAAATGCAGTGAAAATGAAAGTGTATCAAAAATCCCTGTAATTTATTTTCTTGCACATTAGATGAAAAGACAGGGAGAAAAAAGGTTCATTGACACAGCTTTTGTGTATTTTATGTTTTATGTTTTTTCAACTGGTCAAAGTTCAAAGAACTTTCTTGACGATTCAGGATTTACTAAATTTATTCAAGTCTAGACTCTGGAGAAAAGCCACATTTATTTTTTCAATCAAATGGTGACGGTGACGGTCGATGCGATGATGTACAAAATACTAAATACTAAATACTAAAGACACATGTGTGTGCGCAAGCTACATTGTTTTGTCACTGAATTCTGGGACTTTGAATTTACGGTTGAAGGTACATTTTATTTCCAAGGATTAAACTGGTATAAAAATCATGATGGTGGAATTACTGTGTAGTTTGTAGTTTGTAGTGTGTAGTTTGTTTCGGGAATGAACCCGACCGACGGATGTAATCGTCGGTAATTGTGATTGGGACATTTTTATAGCTCCTGAAACGCCCGTCCTAATTTTCTATTGTAGCTCATTTCCGTCCTCATAAAAGTCCACCAACATTTTCCACCATCACCCCTGAGCACTGTGCATTGAGAATTGAGAATTGAGCATTGGAAATGGCGTGTCACCTCGACCAAAGGAACGAACGACAAACGACAAAGGACAAACGACTCCAATTCAACTTTGTATGTTTTATTACACTCTGCTTTTATTTATTTACCGCGTTGTAAACAGAGAGAAAGTGGGAAAGAGAAAGTGACAACAGTAATTATTATAATTACTCATTCCCTCCATCTCCACACACACACAAATAAAACTCACACAGTCACACAAATTGTTTGCTCTGGCCTAAACAAATGTGTACCTTGTACCTTGTACATTGTAAAATGTAAACTCTCGGCTGTCGGTTCTTCGCTCTCGGCTGTTTGCATCTCATGCAGGAACAAAGGGAATAAAAATGATGACAAAGCACCAGAAACAACTAAATACCAAATGCAAATTGTACCCAAATTACAACCTGTGATAAAAATCTACAGGTTTTAAATCCCAATTCCAATCTCATCCAAATTTACTTAATAGCTGGATTTTTTCCTAGATGCTCCAAAACTCTAGTCTATAATATTTAAAATGCATACTATAATTCTTTTGGTCATTATGAATTGTAGCTTTTTAAAAACAAGCTGGAAATTCAGGCTTTTTGTATAGACTAATAAGAAAATTTCAGTGTAAACTCGAGCAAAATCGATTATTACAAATGTAGTGCTGTAAGCATATTTTGTTAAATTGTAGAATTCTCTAGAAAAGATCTTCCAATTGATCTCCAGATTAATGTGAACAGTCCATGTGTACTTAGTATTTAAGTTTCAAGTACTCTCCATTTTCCATTCTCCATCTTTTTAGTCTGAGTCTTTTAAGAATCAAGTTGGAATTTCGAGGTGACATTTAATTGGAAATGTGTTTCTGATGAAGAGATGGAGCAATCTAATATCTAGAATCTAGAATCTAGAATCTAGCCTTTGACTTGAGTTTGACTTTGCGGGTCTCATGGGAATAAATACTAAATACTAAATGGTAAATGTAGGTATTTACAGGAATTTAATTTGTTTTGCCTCAAGACTCAAGACTCAAGACTGATTAGACATTTGAATAAAGGACAGAGTGCATATTTATTTAATTGTTGATGCTTGATGGCTTGATGAATGACACTGAGACTGAGGCTGAGACAAAGACAATGACAAAGTCAGCGTGAAAGGCTGTATAATCTGTAATCTAGAACTAGAACTAGAATTTAGAATTAATTTCCAGATAGATCAGATTCACAGTGCACAATGCACGCACTGCACACGTTGTCGTTTGTATTGTATTTTATATTGTCCTTGGATTTGAAATTCCTCCTTTCCCCTTTTCCATTTTCCATTTCCATGAATCTATCCTCTCTCATTTCCCTTTCATGTGATATGTACAGTTTACAGATAAATGCTCAATGTTTTACTCTACATTCGTTCAACTCGAGATTGCTAATTCCTTTATAATTTCTTCACCAGTTGACTTTGACTTTGACTTTGACGTCAAGTCACAGGAGTTAATCCAAATACAACTACAAACAGCAAATACAAATACAACTAGAAATAAAATGCACATTCCGTTTCCCGAACAAACCAACAAGAGCAAAGACAAAGACAAAGAGGAGGACGAGGACAGCGTCAATTAAATCTCTAGGGATTTCCCTGTAATTTACTTACATTAATAACTTTTGTTTCGTTTGGTTTGGTTATAGATTCCCTTTCCGTTTGCTATGGTGTGAAACGGTGAATAGTAAATAGTAAATAGTAAAATGAAATGGTATACAGTATACAGTTTCTGTGCATGTGCACAATGACAGCTTTTGTTCATTTGGATGTCTGCTGTCTGTTGTCTCTGTAATGAAAGTTGGATTGAAAAACCCTTGAAAAAACACTCTGAAATTTAAATTAAATTAACTTTAGATTGAGTATCTTAAATCTTGGATTAAATTTAAAATGTTGTGTAGGTTATGATACTGATTCTGATTCTAAGGGAGGTTTCAATCCTCAAGGTTCAAATATAAAACTCAAAAGTCCAAGTAAATTCAATCCACACACAGTTTTTCTAGTTTTCTAGCTTTCTAGCTTTCCCAATTTCTCTCTTTTCTCTGTAGTAGTTTTAGGATTTCGATGCTGGTCATTGGCCTTGAAAGAAAAATTGAAAATTGAAAAGAATGCCTCCAAATTCAAAATGTACTGTACTGTTTTAACTTTATAGTTTACAGTATAGTTCCGACTTCCGACTTTGAAGTTCCGAGTACTTGTCACAGAAATATCAATAATTTTCCCACATCAAACTTTTCCTTTCTCATTGACATTGTGGAACGTGGTTTTCCTGTGAAGTCTTTTCAAATGTTCAAATATTCACTGTTCAAAAGGCAAGTTTCTGGCTTTGACGGCAAATTTCATATTCCTGTGGGTAACCCCCACCACCACAAAATGCACCACACAACACGCAAAATGACATGAGTGCTCTCTCGCTCTCCTTGTTGCTGTATTTCTTATTCTCTCTCTCTCTCTCTCTCTCTCTCTTGGAAAGTTGGGATTCACACAACTTGTCATTTCACTTTTACTCTTAAAATTCTCATACTTTTTACTTTAACATTTTGTCTAAAATTTATATCTCTGTATTTACTTTTGGGTTCTTTCTTCTATATGAAAAAATGAAAAACTACTATTATGTTTTAAGTATGTGCGTAGACTTTGATCAGGATCAGAACTAGAATTAGAAGAAGGATCTTAATTCAAAAATCCGCCATGAAAGTTGAGTTCTCTATTATATAAGAAAATCAATAAAAGAAAGAAAAAAATCAAAAGGATAGAGAGAGTGGGGAAATGTGGGAAGAGGGTGAGATTACTTGTCATGTCATGTCATGAGCATTGAATATTATACATTGAGTGTTGATCAATGTACAATGAAGGATTGAGGAAACTAGGAAATAGGGAAAGTGTTTGTTGTAGTTGTGACTCGAGGTTTAAGATTTTAGACTAGATGTTAGATATTAGATGTTAGATTGTGGATACGTACCTCATTTCCTTCGGCGTTATTGGAATAGGAAGCACAGTCATCGCAGACTTTTAAACCGCACTCGGTGCACTCACGACTATACTCGTCCGGTTTCATGGCCTTGACGCAAACACGACATCTCCCCGCACTCCCCGGTCGCCTACATCAACAAAAACACAAACACAAAAGAAATACATGAGCAAAGACACTTCATTCCATTTTATTTCATTTCATACAGCTTATTATAGTGATCCAAATGCCAATGCCTTTGTTCCATACTACACTTTTCACAGTTCTCTCCCCTTCAAATTCCCAATCCCCAGTCAAAAGAATACTTTTAAATTTCACCTACACTACCGATCCAATCCAAAATAAAAAATACATAGCTTTTTTTCCTGTTTATTTCTAGTTTTTGCTTTCTCACCATGGGGAAAATTAGACCTTTTTTACTTCTCGCTGTGAATCCAAATCCATTTCCAAATCCAAATCCGGAACCAAAAGTAAAACCAAATTCTACATAATAGAACACGCGAATGATACATGACAAAAGATAGCTAAACAGTAAACAATGCCAAACATGGCAATAAGATTGGAGAAAGCTGTACAATGACAAGGAAATGAAACAACACACACAACAGCGAAAAGTCAATTTTCTCAAACACATATCTGTATTTGGCTACATGACTTGGCATAGTTTTTAATCTTGAGTGCATTCACTTAATCATTACATCATTCTTTTTTATTTTTGATGCATTTTTTATTTTGTATTTTCTTCATGGGGATTCTTTTATTCATTTTGCTGTTGGTTGTTTGTGTAATAGAAAATATCAGTAAAATCATATTTTTCTTCCATTCTTTCTTCAGTTTCTTTGGGTGTTGTTTCAAGTCATGTTTTTATAGTTGAAGCATCGAAGTAATTTTAGTAAAATATTCAAGAAACTGAGTGGAAGCGGAAAGTGAAAGTAAAAGTGAAAGTGAATCCGAAAGCAGAGGAAATCAAATCAAAGCAATGGAAAGTAAATGAACTGTGAATGTATTTAAAATGTAAAATTTACATGTACTTTTCCCTCTCTTTCCTTTTTATTCCCGCTCTGTTGACTGTTGACTATTCACTATCAAATGATATTAAATGCATTTGAGTCATTTCAATTTATTTCACTCTTTTTACCATTTTCATTTTTATCCACTCTCTCTCTCTCTTTCTCTCTTTTGAGGACTTGAACAAATATGTAACATGTAAAAGAGGATTTAAACGGCGAGAGAGATTTTCCATGATTTTTCTTCTCTTTCTGAATCCGCTGTGTCAATACTCAATTCTTGGTACAGAGTACTCAAAGTCAAAGTCAAACTCAAATTCAAACCTCAATGCTCAATTTTCAATACATTGAATGATACTCATGAAAATCTTCATTTCCACCCACTTGACCTACTTTTTTCCCTCTCTCGCATCTCAAATCCCATTCACCATTCACCATTCATGCATCACATTAAATATCCATCACACACAACTTTAAAGATACAGTACAATCAAACCAATATCAAAACCAAAAGTAAAACCAATGTCGTCTACAGTCTACATGTCTTCATGTCTTCATAAAAATGTACAGTGTACATCATCAGGACAGTTGATTGCTGATATTGATTTTTTGGTTTTTGGTTTTTAGTATTTTAGTATTTTGTCTGCACAACTCAAAAGTGTAGAGCTTGAGAGTGAATCCCATTTATTTATGTGTATGAAATACACACAAAACGAAAATAACAATGAAAATGACAATGAGAATGAAAATGAAAATGAGAATGAAATGTTGAATGATGGGAAATTGGAAATTGTAAATGTGTATCCATCTGTACTTTCAAGTTTATAGTTTATAGGTAAAATGTAAAATGTAGATTGTAGCTACCAGTTACTTTTTAATGGATTGGATTGAGTTCTGAATCTTGAGTCCCATGATAAACTTGGCTGGAAACTAGAAACTGGAAACGACAAAGAAGATTTGTTTCTACTCGAAACGCTGGTGAACTCTGGATACGCATTTCATTCTCCTCATGACTCATAACTATTTTACGTGGGGCATTAAAAAGTTATCATCGGCATTAAATTCCGTTGGCAAAAAGAAAAAGAGCCACATGTCAAAAACACATGTGCGTTTCCACTGGCATCGGTAGCGGCACTGGCTTTAAATTTGCTTTTGGATTTGGAAATTGATACAGAGGACAAAATGACAAAATGATGCACTCTGAATTTCTAAAAAGGTTTGACATATAAATGACAGTCGTAGTCGTAATCGTAATAGTAAATATAATATTCAGCAAATTTTGATTGAATTCATAATTTTAGAGGGAAGAGAAAGGGAAATCCGTGGAACTGGAATCGGATCAAATATCAAACATCAAATGCTCTAGTTTTATTACACAGGGGAACAAAATCATGGTCAAATTCGTACCGCATTTTCGTAAATTTTGTTATTCATCCTCACGTTTGAATTTTGAATTCCACTGAAATAAATACTATTTACTTTGACACAAAGCTCAAGTTTCAAGTCTTAAGTCTCCAAGCTCAATTCTAATTCTAATTCCAAGTCTAAATCTGGACAAATTAGGACTCACCTAATTTTAAAGACATTAGTATTATTATAATCAGAAGTAGAATTACAAGTAGTAAGTAGTAGCATCGTATTATCTTTGCTTTGGTAGGTTTATTTGCTCTGTGCTCGTTCCTCGTTGCTTGTTGCTCCTGATGAGCTTACAAATTGACGAGGTAGAGACTCTGGAGACAGGAAAACATGTCATACTACTTTGGGTTTGGAAACATCTGTTACTCATTATCCCGCGTTGGCGGTGTCCACGGAAACGACAGTGAAGATCGAGAAGATTGAGAAGAACAAGTAGATCAAGAAGATGAAAAGAGGAAGGATGCGGCGACCTTTACATTACTTTCCTTTGACCTTTCTCCTGGAATTAATCCATTGCTTGAGCTTGTGCTTGTGGAATTAACAATTTCACCGGTTCCCTTTTCCCCTTCTTCTGTCTGTCTTTAGTCTTTAGGCAATTTTAACATGTAGAAATGTACAAATTTAGAAGTTCTAGGATCCAGAATCCAAGATTTGTAATCCGCACTTGTTATTTTCTTGTCGAGTAAAAAGCGCATACAAACCGCCATACATCAAATATCAAGGTTTAAGCTTCAAGAGAATGCATCTTTGATCTCAATGACAATGACAATGAAATGACAAGAGTAAAGAGGACTCCCAGTTTCTCAGTTTTTCAGTCTTTTAATACCTTCATCTTAAATCTTAAATGAAAGTTTCTTCATCTCAAATGAACTATTCTCATTTCTACCTAAAGTAAAAATAAAATAAAATAGACGAAGCAACCAAAGACCTTTGAGAACATCTTAATTCTTAATGATCTGAAAATACTCTATTAATTCCAAACCCTCCTGATTTTTTTGTATATTGTCAAAGAAGAAGCAACTCAAGTCTCAAGTCTCGAGTCTCAAATCGTAAGATATCAGTAGATCAAACAAAATCAAACATCAAACTCTCCTCATTTTTTTCCAACCAGAAATACATTCAAATTTGTTCAAAATAATATGTACAAAGAAAAAAAAAGCGGATTTCTGATTTCCAGGATATTTTTGAATTTTCAAAGATTACAGATATTTATTTTTATCTCTTTCTTTGGGAACTTTGCAATATCAAGAAAAGTAAAAATAAATTTGAATGAGATTTTATATTTTATCTGAATGAAATCTTTTCCGAATATAAATTCTATTTATAAAAAACATTTTTATTAAAATACAGTAAAATAAGACGTCAGAGCAAGAGATCTTGAGATTTTGAGCCTGTTACAGAAATACAAAAATACACATTGAACTTTAAAGTATTCTTTACATTATTATTATTGACACTGACTGTTAAATGTGGACTGTTAAATGTATAATGTACAAAGCATGAAGCATAAAGTATCAAGTATTAAGAAAAAGATACAAATGATGAGGAGAATGACGAATGACAAAGTTGGAGTCGTCGAGAAAAGTATTTTAATTATTTTTATCTGAATTTCACAAACATGTTTTTTTTTCCTGTGACATTTTGTTTGGGTTTGTGTGAGTTAGACTTTTTAAACTGGAGGATAAAAAGAGTAAACTTATCTTTGAATTCACGTGAATGGAGACAGAGAGTTTGTAACAAGAAAAAATAGGAAAGAATTGCAATGAGGAGGAGGAGGAGTGGGAGGAGGCCTAAAGTAAACTAAATAGAATGATAATCGGACTGGGAATGAGAATCAGATGAATTCAGAACTACAGCTACAACTACAACTGAAAACTAGACAAAGTTTGAGTTTAGATTAAGAGACGGCTGAACTGCACTCCACTGCACTCTGTACTCCTCAGCTCCACACTCCGCACGCAATACTCAATCCTCAACAGTTTACATAAATGGAACAAAATATCCTTTCCCTTTTTTATCCTTTCTCCAGGAGAAAGTTTGGAAATGGGGAAAAAAAGTTTGGTGTATTTTTTTTCTCATCTTCTTTTTTCTCCCTTTATTTTGAAGACTCGAGACTCGAGACTCGACAAACTCTGTTTGCTCTCTTGCTCAAGTTTTCAGTCTGTCGTCTACAGTCTAGAGTTTTCAAAAAACACATGTGTACAATATACAGTTTACAGTTTACATTTTTGTCTGTGAGTCCAAAAGTTGATCTCAATTCTCAATTGGAAACGATTGTACTTTTTTTCTTATTTTCCTCCTTTTATACATATTTTTTACTGCGAATGGATTATGGAGTCTCGTACGCTCCAAAACTTTCTAGAATCTAGAATCTATTGTAGATAGACTCAAAACTCAATACTCAATACTTCATACTAATATTATTGCAAATTGTTTCCATATGTGGATTTTCACTGAACCCAGAATCCAGAATCCTCAGGTTTTCAAGGTTCTTTTCCTTTCTCCATCCTGTTTACTGACCCTGATAAAAATACAGTTGATTTGACTGTATATTCTATATTGAATATTGACTATTGAAAAGGGAAACTTTTCCTCAAGAAACCACCATATGCTTTTCATTTTCGACGTTTCATGTCTTGTTCTCCATGCTCAAAAAAAAGATAAAGGATGGAAAAATAATGACAGATGTCAGTCCGCTTTCATTTTTCATCCACGGAAAAATTAGTTTTGCTCTTTTTCTTTTTTAATCCCTTGAGGTATTTAAATTTATTAACTATTTATTTACAATGAATAAAACAATACTCGGTACTGGATACAAGTGTTTTTATTAATAAAAGGCAGGTTTAAAGTTAAGCCTTCAGCCGTTTAACGTAGAAAGTAAAAAGTATTTTATTTTTGTTTTTTCTTTCATCCGATTTGGAAAATGGAAAATGAGGGCTATAGACATGATTTGGATGATTTGATTTGCGGTTTTTAGTCCCACATAATCATCAGTCATCCGTTAGCAAACTAACTAAAGCGCGGTCTATTCTAAACTGTGTGTATAATTGATTCCAGTAAAAGGAGTAAATAAGCTGTTTTTTTCAAAGAAAAACTTTTGACAGGGATAAGTCAAAATTATCAAGAACAATAATAATAATAATACTATCATGACTAATTCTGTAATAAAGTGTACCCTTCATTTCCGATTTCAGAGAAACCCTAACGAAATATGGGGACAACAACCTTTGGAATGCTTTTTTGGAATGAAGGATTAGGTTAGATTACAGATTACACAAAACAACTACAAGAAATTGAACTGTAACTTTTGTACAATTTGACATGGATTTTAGTTAATTCCGAGTTCCGATTTCCGAGTGCTTCAAGTTACTAAATACTAAAAATACTAAACCCACTAATTAATAGGCTTAGAATTGAATTGAAACCTGTATAAAACCAAAGTCGAATCCTAAGTCGAAAGTCGGAAGTCGTAAGTCAAAAGTCAAGTACCCTCTTTTATCTTTTATCTTTAATCATTCATTCGTCATATTAGTACAAAAATACTCAATCCTCAAGTAGGAGTCAACTGGGATAAAACGGCGGGTATGCCAAGAGATTGGGAAATGAGGATCGTAAACTGTAAAATAACTGTAATAAACTGCAACTGTATAGATCGCACCAGGCGAATGCTAAATAAAGCCCTAAATAAAGTATTCTAGATTCTAGATAAAACATCCGCATGTTGCAAAAAGTAACAAGTAAAAAGAAGCAAGAGAAACTGTGAAAAATTCAAAGGGAAAGTAAAGCTAGTATCAGTAGATAATACTGCATGGCGTGTATACATTGCTATGACAACGGCACGCTATCAGGTCTTCTCTTCATTCTTCATTCTTCATTCTCGACCCTCGATTCTCGATTTTTGATGCAGGTTGCACATGCCAGTTGTCATGTATCATATCGAGGAACTGTGGATTGTGGATTGTGGATGACACGTGTAACGTGTATAAAATATATTATATCCTTTTAATTCTACGGCATCGTGTAATCACAGATCACAGTGTATCACAAGTGAGTAAAAAATAGAACAAAACACAACAGGAGCAATGAGCATCATCAGTATTATTACCTCACCCGAATCCGGGTTTGACGTGTGTGTAAAAAGTAGAAAGATAAAGATACATTAGGAAACAATCGTAACTGATTAAATCCGCACGTGTGCCTCTTTTCTCTTTCTTCCGCGAAACCAGGATTTTAGATTTTAATGTACGACACGCGTCAACCTGTAGACCTCCAGGCCACACACAAACATCAATCTACACTTAAAACTAAAATCTCTAGACTCAAAATACTAGACTCAAAACTAAAGACTGTTGATGGTTGGTGTACGATGGCTATTTTTTTTTACTAATTTTAACTGTAAAGCTTTTTGGAGCGGCTCTTTTTAAATTAAAAAAACTTTGAACTTGAATTTTAAAATATTATGAAAGATGTTAAAAGCTTTGGAATTTTCAGCAAACTTTTTAGTGAAAATACTCACTACAGCACTTCAGTAGTATTAGAAAACGTGCCTAATGTCTAATGTGGAATGTGGAAATATCAGAGTAGATGAAAAATTTCATATTTCACATCCAACTCTTAATTTTTTGGGTGTTTTTTTTCGTGGAATATCTTTTCTTTCAGTAGAGAAAAAGCAGAAAAGTAGAAAAATGTAAAATGAAAATGAATTTCTTGCTGATGCCGATTCTGAAACTGAAGGAAAAGATGAACCTTCTAATTTTTTGTAGAGGGTTTTTGTGCTACGTATTTACTGCTATACTTTACTTACTCACGTACAAAGTTTTGAAATGAGCCAATTAAATTCAACCCAATGTGTTCCAAATGTACCATGTACAATGTTCAATGTACAAGGCGCCACCTGTACACTGTACAAACTACACATTACACATTAGGTACATGTTGGAAGCAGAAGCATCTTTGCGTGTCACATGTGAAAACTTGTTCCTGGAAACTGGAAATCAACATGTTTTCCCCCGACTCTTTCAAACATGAGTATAAGTATGAGAATAGACATGAACAAAGGGATGCAGGTGATTAGGATTACGTGTTCATGAGGACTTCATTTTCCTCAATGTTTCTACTTTTGTTTAACCTGATTTTTTTTTTACTTTTGTTGTTAAACTCTCATCAGCTCTCATTTTCAAGCGTACATTGCACATTGTACACACAAGGATTTGTTTTAGGATGGAACTAAAACAAGCTTTTTCTCTTTTTATTTTTCCTTGGAATCTGGAGCTGGAATATTGTACAAGCGGAAATCCAGTGTTCCGTTTAAATAAAACAGAGGCCATTCAATCCAAATGTTTCTTGTTCAAGGTTCAATGTTCAGTGTTCAATGACTTGAGACTTAAATCTCTGTTCTATACTTTCTCCACTTTCTCCACCAAAATAGATAAAAACTTTAGAATACAGATTTTACTCAACTTTCTCTGCTTTCTCCATTTTCTATACTTCCTCTACTTTCTCCACTTTCTCCTTTTTCTCTACGTTCTCTGCTTTCAATATTCTCTGTGCTTTCTGTGCTTTCACTGCTTTCTCTATTTTCTCTATTTTCTCTACTTTCTCCACTTTCTCTTTTCCTCAAATATTCAATCGGCTCATTGTTTTGAAAAGGAAAGTAAAACTCGTCATCAAAGAGTCAAGTTGGGAGATTTTGGAAAACGGAGATGGTTTTAATTACAACTTTCTTTCAATCCCTGTTTTTTTTTCACTTTGGAACAACCCTCTTTTCATTCTTTTCTTGTGATTATTTAAAATGGATGAAATGAAATGAAACGGATTCTTTCTTTCCTAGTTACTTTCTTTTGGATTGGATTGGATTCTACGAGCTTACAAAATCCAAAAGGGTACAAAAACAGAAATATTTGAATGAAATGAAACTTTTGAATTACATTTCCAATTCGGATTTAAAATTTGCATTTGGAACATTTTGGATTTGCTTCTGTTCGTTATCGTATTTGTATTTGTGTTTTTGTTTGAATTTGAACTCCCGTTCCGTTCGATTGGATTTCCATAGAATTTGAGAATTTGGCTCAAGATTGAAAGGGTGTGAAAGAGCGTGAAGTGTGAACTTTTGTTTTGTGTGGCTTTTCTTAAAATGGATTGAGCTTCAAAGTATTGGTCTGACCGGGAATTTAGAATCTAGCGTGAATTTGAATGATGAATATCCCGTGAAAATAGATGGATTTAATAAAGTTAAAAGGATAAAAGGATGCAAATGTTCACAGATGGTATGTTTTACATTTTACATGATGAAAAGAAAAAAAGAGAAAAAGAGGGCACTTACGGTGATTCGGTATTTTCCTTTTCTTCGGGTAGGACATTTTGTTGAACCTCCTGAGTGGGTGTTTCAGGTTGTTGGTATTGTTGTTGGAATTGTTGGCCGGGGTTTTGATAGCCGCTCGTCGGGGGTTTGGTAGTTCCAAGACGATTTGACACGGTTTCTTGGGCTTGTTGAAGGGTTTGACGAAGTCGACCAATGGCCCCTGCCCCACTCGAACTGGAGGAGGAGGAAGTTGAGGAACCAACCGTCGCAAACTGATTGTTCGCCTGGTTCGTCTGGTTCGTCATCCCATCTGGAGTATTCGAGACCATCTAAAAAGATAGAAAAATAAAGAAAATATGATTATTTTTATTACTTTAAAAAAAGAAGTCTTCATTTTCTATTCATTAAATTATTTGAAAATGCTCAACGTCAATTTTATACATTTAAAAAGGTTTGATTCAACTTTCAGACACACAAATAAAAAAATCATAGATCCACCTTTTTTGGAACAAAAAGGTTAAAAATCAAATGGATTTTCTCTGATTTACTTCTCTTGCTTTAAAATTTATATTCAACTCCCATAAATAAATACATGAACAGAAGACATTAGACATAAAACATGATACTTTAGGAGAAATCCGACCTTGTGCTAGAACAAGACAAGAATTGAGTGTCGATTTTCGATTCTAGATTCTCTTTACTCGAGTCAAGGCCAGGCCATGAAATCCAGATCAAGTGAAGAGTAAAGAGTAAAGAGACGTGCTCAAGCCCCAAGTTTCACAGATAAGTAAAACAAGGCTCAAGTGGACATTGGACAAAGTAATGGTGATGGTGATGGCGAGTGGAGGACAGAGTTAGGTGACAGCCTCTTCTTCTTCTTCTGTTATTCCTCTTGTTCTACCTTGGAGATTATTCCAACTTATTTCAACTCGCCTTTTCTTTTGTGCCCAGTCCCAGTCCCAGTTCAACATCCAAATGTAGATCCAAATCCCTAGCCAATGAAGAACTGACCATGGACATTACAAAAGTTGGACGTATTTTAGCCACAAGAGCACGAACAAAATCCAGAATAAGAACAAAAACAAGAACAACGGGACAGGATTTTCCTGCTTAAAAAATAAAATGGACCCTTGTCTTTGTCTTTTTTACTTTTTATATACGTTTGACTTTTGACTTTTGACTGTACAGATACAGAAATCAGAAGAGGGAGAATTGTGGTAGTAGCCGTGACTTTGAATGTAAATTGTGAGTTTAGCTCTCGCAAGTAAATATATTATTGTACATTGTCCATTGTACAGAAGAGGTGTGAATAAGTGTAAGAGGGATTGTGACACCGTTTCAGTGGCAAACATGTACAATGTACAATGTACAACGTCGAATGTAGAATGTAAAGGAGAAAAAGTGGAGAGTGGAGAAGAGGAAGAATAAACGATAAACTAGAACAAGGGACACATATGTAGAGTGTAGAATGTAGAGTGTAGAAAGTATAGTACAAATGTAATAGGCAAAGGAAACGGAAATGGAAGGAACAAGGCCATAAAGAAGTCGTTTTGTGAAGAGGAGGAGATGGACGGTGCAAGTAGCGAGTATTCCATTTGCTCTCACAGCTTTCTCCAGGGACAGAAACAAGAGGAAGGGAAAGAAAAGAGAAAGTAATGGAAACTCCGGACTCTACAATACTAGAATACTCGAATTGTAGAAGGTCGAATGTTAAAAAAGAAAAGAAAAGAAAGGCCGGAAGATGGAAAGTATTTTCTATTTAATAAGAGTCAAACCCATTTCTTCCTTTCTTTCTTTCTTTTTTCTGCCACTAGCCTTGGATGAAACTAGATGAAACTAGAGGAGACGACAGGACTTGAACAGAAGAGATGAGAAGATGAAAGGACTCAAGAGTGGAGACTGGAGATGAGACTTGTTCTCAATTCTCAGCCTGTCCTGAGTCTTGACTCTTGAATCTTGACTTTCACCCCTTAACTTGACTTGACTTGACTAAAATGGACTGGACTGGACTTGAAATCAAAAACCACGAGAATCCCAAAACCAGAACCAGAAAACCGTATCTAAATTCAAAATGCTTCAAACTCCAATAACTTTCTTCAGCTCTTGTTTCACTTTTCTCTTGTCTCCACCTGAAAAACCCTGGAGGCAAAAAATTTCAGTACATGTACAATTTACACTATACACAAAAAGTAGATTCTAGAAGCAATATAAAATTAGGTGTGAAAAAGTTTCTCATTTTTAAATGTCACCTGTAAACTGACCAAAGGAAAATGAGATGAAGTTCTCTCTTTTTTAGCTAATGTACAGTGTAGTTGCTCTGGACTTTGGAAAAAGAGAGGAGAGCAATTTTCTGGTGTCAATGTTCACACTAGTCCAACTGCAGCTCCAAACTCCAAATTTAGCCCAAGTGCAAGAACCTACTTTTTGATAAAAAATACTGTGGAAAAGAGATGAGCCTTGTTCTCCTCTTTCTCCCTTTCCCAAAATACACACAAAAACGTGTATACGATGTGGTGTGTATGGTATTTTAAAATGTACACTGTACACTGTACACTGTGGGGATGCAGGAAGAGTCACTCAATCCTTTCCCCTGTCATTTACACGTGAAAAAACTGTCAAGTGCACACCAGAATCTAGATTCTAGAATCATGGAATCGAGGAGCAAGCGTGTACAATGTGCAGTGTACAGCCTCAAGTCTACGAGTATAAAACGTGGACAACAACAACACCTACAAAATATAAATAGGAAAATTCAAATTCGAGTTCAAAATTCCTCGTCCCTCCACTCACAACTCACAACAAAGGAACTTGAGGCTAATATACATCGTGACGAAACTTTTTTCCCCACATGTTATTCTTCCTGGAACTTTTTCTTCTTTTTCTTCTTCTTCTTCCAAATCCAAGTCCTTTTCTTCAACGGATATGATATTGTAAACTATTGTAAACTACAAATCCTGAAATAGAATAATTTGGTCGAGGGTTTCTCTTTCCTGCAGTATATGGACGTTGGACATTATTTTCCTTTCCATCCAAAGTCCAGCAAAACCCGTCTAATGTCCCCTGTCCACTGTCCACTGTATTCTAAAGAAGGAAGCTTTTGGATTTGGATCTGGCTATGAAATAAAACCCATGTGAACCAGAAGGACAAAGAAACCGAGAATGATAATGACAATAACAAGGACTACGAGTTACAAGTTACAAGTTAAAAGATGTGAGTACATGTGAGTGACGACGTGAGGGAGTGGAAGGGACGTGGCAGTTGAAGTAATAATACTCACGATCAGGTCTGGATTAAGGGCAGACGATAGACGATACTTTCTCCATGTCTCTTTCTTGTAGTGTAGATTCTATATTGTAGATACATTATGGCCTTGAATAGAAAGTAGACAGTAGAAAGTGGAAAGTAGAAAGTAGAAAGTACAAGATGGAGAAAGGAGAAAGAAGAAAGCTAAACAGAAAGATGAACTGAAACTGGAACAGTATTGCACAAAGATGTAGAATGTAGAATGTAGACATTTGAAGACAGTGTATGCACTTATTCGTTGTCGTTGTCCTACTCTTTCAAAGGATAAAGTACAAAGTATCTAGTAGCATTTTATAACATGTACATTGTACAATGTGCATTGTACAGGGAGGACGACTCAAGTTCGTATTCAGGTTCAGATTGAGTCCCGTGTGATTTCGTACACCATACAGTAGTCAGTAGTAATGTGTTTTGTTCCAGGAGGTTGGGAGTTGGGACAGAACTGTGTCTTTTGGTATTATCTTAGGTTTGTGTTTGGGTTTGTGTCGGAGTTGGGGGTTTTGGCTCATGTCCTACATGAACATGAGGATTGTCGAGGATTTCACAGTAATGCTCCGCTTCTCCTTTCTCTCTGTTGTACATTGTACATTGAGCACTCTGGTTGTACCTTATACATAATACATTATAGGTGGATTTAGGAGTACTTTGAAATTGAAGACGAAGCTTATAATCTATCTATATAAATTACACATATAAAAGGAGGGTGCGTATGCTTCTGGTAGTTTCTTCTTTATATCTTATACCCTCTGTCTTCTGTCTGTTTATAGTATCTGTACTTTGTACTTTGTATTTTATACTTTGTACTGTTTCTGCTCGTCTGTCTGCTTTTCTCCATGTGTTGAGGAGGAATTTGGAATGTGTGGAAAATATTTTCAGGATCAGGGTTTTTGCACTGTTTCACTTGCAGTATTTTGTGCATGTTCCAATTCCAGTTTCAGTTCCAGTCCCAGCTCAATTGTATTTAATCGAAATTTATTCCTCTGACAGTCTGATAATGTGGTGGTAGTGGTGGTGGTTGGACAGGAAATTTATTCATGGTAATCTCATACCTCATACACTTTTCTGGCTACTGGATTTGCAGCCGGATCTGGATCTGGATTTTGGATTCTGGATTCTATAATACTTGTTTGAGTGAATCAACATACAATCTACAATGTACAATGCAAAATGTACACTTGCAAATTTTAAATTGATTTCCACTCCACCTTTTTCATACTCGGAGATTTGAATTATTGCAAATTTTTCCAGACTTTTTTCACCTCCACAACCTTCAGACTTCAGACTTTAGACACCAGAAACATTTAAAGACAGGATAATATTCAATTCACATTTCAAGTAAAAAAGGTCTTGATGTTCATCTTTCTGTCAATTTCAATTTCAATGTCAGTGTCAATATGAGGCATGAAAATGTTGTTTTATTGCATAAACTGAACTGATGCAAGATGAGACTTAAACTAATAAATACTTGTGTAAAGTAGAACAATTTCTAGACAATTTTTACATGTAACAGTTTTATTCCTGTCCTTTCTCCAGCGTTCACACGTTCCAGCGTCAAGTCTAGTAACTTGTAGACATGTAAATGTGAACATTGATGGTGATATTGAATTATCTACAATTTACAATTTACATGAAGCAGCTGTAACTTGTGAAAATACTTTTTGTTCTGTATCTAATGTCTAGATGTTTCAGTTTCTGCCCTACTTTTCCAAGTTTCTAGTTTCAAGGTTACGGTTCTGTTTCGTGTTTATCCTATTTTCTGTTTTGTACAAAGGTAGAGAAGAATTTCCTATAATCCATCATCATTATGTATTATGTTCACGTCAGGTTTTTCTAGACAATGCACAGACGGTTGTTTCTGTGTTTCTGTTTTTACTCCTGTTTCTATTTCCTTTGTTTTCTCTCCAGTTGGCCTTCAATCTTCTCTGTTTTTTTGCAGTTTTTATACTACTATTGAATCCATGTTTATTGTTTATTGTTTACTGTATCATTCTTTCCATGGTTACATCATAAAAATGATGAATTTTCTCCCACAGGTTGTCGATTATATTAGAAACTAGAAGCTTGGGTAATTTTATTCCGTTTCTGTATTTCAATATTTCAACATTTTCCCCTTCCCACTTTTCTACAAAAGGTTTTACGTGATGCAGTTACAGGAAAAAGTGGGTAAAAGAACGAGGTAATTTTCGAATTGAGAACAAACTTGAAAAACTGGAGATCTTCAAACATTCCAACATTCAAATCTTGAAATCATAAGTCATCCACACGGTTCCTGACTACTAAATTTTACTTTTAATTTTGAATTTTGACTTTTTTGATGAAAAGAAGAGAGAAGAGGATTTCACCAAGTTGTTTGATTAATATTGAAGTTGATCCTGAATCCTGAATAAATATACTTGAGTTTTTATTAGTCAGGGAGCACTTTCACTCATTTTCACCAACCACCAATGTGATATGTGATATGCGGCGGTTTTGTCTGTGTGTTTACAAAGGAATTATGAGGTTATTCAAAATTCGAATTATTACTAAAAAAACTGAAAAAAATCAACGGGGTGGAATTTCCTTAGAAATTCCAATTATTACAGATATTATGAAAGAGAAAAAATATGTACGTTTCTGTTTTCTGTGCTCTGTGCTGTCTTCTTGGGGTTTTTGGTTTATGGTTTTTGGTTTTGGGAGCCTTTGTATAATTATGATTTCACGCTTCGCGAGGTTTCACAAGTACGTTATTTTTTTAAGTGGCCCAATCCTCAGAATCAACCAGTATAAAGAAGAGAAAGCACAGGCAGAATGCACAAGTTAAATTCAAATTCAAACTCAAATTCCACAGTAGAGTTATTATCTTAGTATCATACATCTAAGCATTTCGGATCTCTCTCATATTTACTTTGACTTTGATCAGGGGCTGTGTACACAATAGACAAACAAATTTTTTCCTCATGTTCCTGCTTGCGTCATACTTCATACTTCACACTGGATCATTTATCACGGTGAAAAAATCTGGGTTCAATATTTACAGTAGATGGAAAGTTTTCATGTGCTTCGAAGGGCGGTGGTGAAAGAAGTGAAAAAAGTGAAAGTGGTGAAAGTCATCATATCACGTTATCCAAAATCAAACAGTGCTGGATAAGAAAGGGGAAAAGAACCAAAACTCATGCTATGCAGTTTATTAAGAAGAAGAGAAGAAAAATAATAGAGGAGCTTCTGTTTTCTGTTCCCCGCTGGAGCTACGAACTGTGGATTACGGATTACTGCAAAATCTCATGCATCAAATCTCCAAATCTTCAACACTCTAATGATTTTTTTATGTATGTGCTCTGCATCCTTCATACTTCATGCTTTATACTTGATACTTCATACTTGATACGGATTTCCTACAGCTCGTTTAAAATCTCTACATCCATTTTCCATTTTTTACCTTTATAAAATCCGGAAAATGCATTAGAAAATGAAGAGTGGATGCAGCAGGAAAAGGGCTGAAATTTGAAATTTGCAAGTTGGAATTTAGAATTTGACAAATTGCACATGGATATTAAAGGTACTTTTATCTTTTATGCCTCGGAACAAATCCTGTAGAATGGAGAATGGAAAACACTGAAGCTCAACGGTTTATGGAACATTTGAGTCAAAATGAAACGTCAGAGTTAAATTTTAAAATTAGAGGCAAAGTCAGAGTTAGATTCCAAATCCGGAATTCGAATTACAGCCAGAACCAAAATCAGAACCAGAACCAGAACCACAAGCAGGACCAGCGTCAGAGCGAGTAAAATGAAAAAAAAGTGAAAGATGAACGAGGATAAGGTTATTATAGTTTCGTGAGATGGAAGATGGAGAGAGGAAAAAAAATCACACATTGGAATTTGTAATTCAACTGGCCATAAAACTAGAAAACTAGTCATCTTTCACCAGATATTTTTTCCACGGATCAGCATATTTTCCTCATCCTATTCCATTAGTCACGGCATCATTACAATTTACAATCCAATGCTCCAACAAACTACACAAACTCACAGGTTCTTCTGTCTAGATTCTAGATGCCAGATTCTACAGTCTACACTCTGGGCTTTTTACTTGATATTACACAAGATAGAGTTTGACATGATATAGAAATAAACGTGCAAGGTTTTACGTTATACATTATACATTAGGCGTACGCGTATACAGTGGAGAGAAATATTATTATTATTACCTTGACTTTGTATTATAAGTGTATAAAACTAGAAGCTCCTACCATGTGTATGTGTAATGTATAAAGTATAGTTTGTGTTCAGTGTTCATATCCCCACTCGCCCATCGCCCTTTCTTCCACCGTCATCTTTGATCATGATCAAAGTTAACAAAGTTCATAAACCATTCCGTTTCCCATTTCTCTCTCTCTCTAGTGCATTTCCTTTGAATTTCCTTGGAATAGAGAACAAAGTGGAGAGGACTGCATTTTATTCATGTCTATTTTCTACATTCTACATTCTACATGGATAGTTTCTTATCTTTTCCCTCATCATTCTCTCCAACATCCAACATCCAGCATAATCGTAGATCATGATTATGATCATAAGCATGTGCACTGAGCATTGAGCATTAGAAATAGAGCATAAAGCATAAAGCAATGAAAATAGAGCATTTGGACACAGCCTCATCATCCTACAATTCCTTTTACTCTAATAATAATTCCCCCTTCTCATTTCTCTGTTCTGTTCTGTTCTCTTTTCTAGTTTCATTCAAAACATGGAAATGTCTCAAATGTTAAGAATGAAAATTATTATCCATGTCAAGTTCACAAAGGAAAAGTATTACGTGTATTTTCAGAGGGCAGAAAAGCTTGTAAATCCTGTGAATCTAGAATCTATTTGTAGGGAAATAAGCATATATATTTTTTGGATAAAATAAAAGTTTACTTGAAAAATAGTCGTTCTACATTCTAGATTCTAAATTTTATGTAAAGTCTAGAGGTATTAATTTTGCCAAATTCAAGTCAAATTTCAAGTCATGCAGAATTTTTCTAGATATTTATGATACCATAATAGAATTTCATAATTTGACCTAAATCTTATCTTTTTAGTTTCTCCATATTTTCCCTTTTAAATAAATTGATACAATCATCATTTAAAAAAAATTCTGATTTTCCTCCCCATAAAATAAAGTACAAAGTATGCGCAAGGTTTTGAGTAGAAATTTCATTAATGCATATTTTAACCAGGTTTTTAAACCAAGCACAATAGAAAATAAAATAAAATTGAAATAGAACAAGAACAAAATCGGATGATGATTTCATGATGATGAGGATCTTTCTTTCTCTTTCCTCTTTAAAAAAAATACATGGGAAAAATGAAATTGAAAGAGTGGCAATCACTCTACATTCTACATTTTACATTCTACACATAATATAATTTTCTCCCCTGTCAACATCAGCAGAATCCCTTGAATCCCAATCCAAAATCCAGGAGGAAAATCTGTATAATACGTTGAGTATGATGTAATATATAATCCAAGTAATGTGCTTTCCCTCTCTCTTGCACTTTCCATTTTCCATCTTCTTTTTTGACTCACTGAGTGGATTACAAAGGAAAAGGACAAATGACAAACGATAAGCTGACAACTACACGCTCCATATGCCGTATTATACATTTCAAATTTACCTCCTCAGTCTTCAGTATACAGTCTACAGTCTACATTCTACCTTCTACATGGAAGTAATTAGAAAGATTTTACATTCTACATTCTAGATTCAAGATTCAAACCAATTTAAATACATAGGTAAATCCAGTATCCAATTTATGGCAAATATTCCGCACCCAGGTTTTTACAATACAAAGCACACTGCTGCTGCTGCTGCTGCTTCTCAATGGATTTTTCCACGTGGATGGAAAAAGTAAGGAGTAGGAAAAGAAGTGAAAAAACAGGCAGAAAAAAAGAGGACAAAAAGGTGAGAGGAACAGGAGGAAGGAGAAAGTAACTTGATGACAAATTTTCCACAAACTTTAGTTTAGTTTGGCTTGGCTTGGTTTGGGCTTGTTCCTGACAAAATTTTCATTTTCATTTTAGTTTTAATTTGTAGTGAGTACGGCTTTTATTCTCTGTCTCTTTCTCCTTCAAGATTAGGATTGGCTCATTTGTTATGGAGAACTGTGGAAGAGATGGGAGAATACGAGAGAAAGAGAAAGTGGAGTCAAGTAATATCCGTCGACGGAGACTCAACTTCAACTTTCTCTACTTTCTCCATTTTCTGTACTTTCTCTGCTTTCTCTGCTTTCTTTGCTTTCTTCACTTTCTCCTCTCACCATTCACCAACTCATCAGTCAACGGCAGCCGACAAGTCCCAAGTCCCAAGCCGAACCTATTCTTTGCACAGTGTACACTGTACACTGTACAGTGTACACTGAGGCTGATTACTTGATATAATATTCATCTCAAGTCAATTCATCCTCTTTTATATGATGAGATATACTGATATAGGGATATAGGGATCTGAATGGAAAGGAAAGGGACGCTCACAAACCACATATACACGCTCAACGGAAATGAGGACAAAAAAGAAGTAAAAGCGGAAGCGGAACCAGAAGCACAAAAAGTCGAGTGAGTCGAGTGAGTGAGAGCGGCGTCGAAGACAATAAGAAAGGATGACGGCGGAGAGACTGAGAAAAATATGAGGAAAACTGGAGTGTTAAATTTCCCTTTCCTTACACGCCGCACATCGTACATGTTTTTTTGAAGGGCAAAGGAAGAGAAAAGAACAAAAAGCTGCTGACAGGAAGGAAAGGACTTTGAACTTGAGGTTCCTTGGTTTGTGGTTGTATCTCTAATAATGAAAATTCTGTATCTTTTATGTACATATAAACACAGATAAAACTACGCGTTTCCTTAATTTTACCCTTCTTTTTTGCTGCTGTAAATTACTCAAACAAAAAAAAAACAAAATACTGAAAAGATGATACATGTGAAAATGAATGGAGGAAATCTTACCTTTTTCATAAACGAGACGACGTTGGTTGGCAACATTTTGACTAGTTATTTTGATCCACCGGCCTTTAGAAAATTTAACTGTGAATGTGGAAAATGGATATGACCAATGTCAATGTCACACAATGTCGAGTATCGAGAATCGAGAATCGAGTATCGAGTGTCAGTCCATCTGAAATATAAAAATAATATGAAGATCAAAATCAAATCAAAACTTACAAGGTCAAAATCATTTCACTTATCTTACTATTTTTGAAATAACATTGAGAAGGAAACATGCATCAAAAAGTACTCCAATTCTTTCTGATGCCTTTATAAATTTGTAGTAGAGGTAAAAAGTCAATACTGGGTATGAAAACTGGACATATCAAGTCACTAGCCGTTGGCCGTTATTCACAGCCCACCATCATGAATAATAATAATAATACTAAAAATAATAATAACAATGCATCATGAATCATATAACGTTTTAAACATAGAAAACAGGAGTGCGATTAAATAAATTGGGAAAGGACTAAATTTTACACAGCCAAAGGCCAAAGGTAGTATTTGTACTTTGTACTTTTTACACGACTATCACTTGCACACCAATCTGTTTGCAATTCATTCCTTTTCACTTTTCACTGTTCATTGCTCATTGTTCATGGTCTTCATCAATTAGACTTCAAAGGCAGACAACAAACAAACCAACCACAACTTCAGCCCGAGTTTGTAATTGTGATGTTGACCTTGTGATCATCTGACCGAGAAAATTTCCCAAGAAGAACGCTTTTACAATTACTTTTCAATGTACACTGTACATTGTACATAGCTCCTCGGTACTTTGATGCACTTGAATTTGTAGATATTTTTGATGTTTGTACCGGGAAATGAAAATCAGTTTGGAACTTTTGGTCTGTTCAAGTCATCAGGATTCTAGATAAAGGATGTACACAGGAACACAAAACGGGAATAAAATATAGTACAATACCATAAACCATAAAACTCCGAGACCCCTGAGGCCATGCATGAAAAAGAAAAGGTAGAATAATCATGAACATGAAAAGGCAAAAGGCAACGGACAAGTGAATAGGGAATGATTCACATTCATATTTACAATATAATGTAACCCATGAAAAACAGGAGTGGAAAGTTGTGGAAAGCAGATGGATTGACCCTGCTGATTGAAATTACTTTCTCTTTCTGTTCTTTCTCCAGTGAAATTGATTTCTTCATAGATAAATAGTACAAACATGTTGCTCCAGTATACTGGAAACTGGAAAAAAGTGCATGATATGTCACATATAATGCAAAATAAAGTAGAAAGGTCCGTATGCTGGTTCAGCATTGAGCATTGACTCTGCTGGTAGACCAGTTCAGTTTAGTCCAAATGCCAGATTCGAGGATTCAGAGGCTTGAGACTTGAAACTGGAAACTGGAAACTGGGAACTTGAAGCTGGAGACTGGAGACTCGAGACTTTTTGAAAGAGCAATACTTTTCCACTTTAAACACAAAGTTTGGTACTTGAGCCCCCATTTCAGCTCACTTCCAGTTCCAGCTCCAGCTCTAGTTTCACTTTCAGTTTCCCAGTTCTGTTCTTCTACATTCTACATGTTCAACTTTTACTATTCCACTCTTTGTCTTGTGTCTTGTGTCTTGTGCTCCCTTCTTTTTTCAATATGCCTAAATATTTTCTAGGTAAAATTGCATGTAGAATGTAGACTTGTGTGCAATATTCTATTTCAAATTCAAATTCTTCCAGTGCGCAATTCCAGGGCTTTGCCCGCTCCATCCTGTTCAATTTTACTTTAGATATCCACTTTAGTCAACACAACCAAATACCAAATATCAAATTGAATGCGTGTGTCGTTCAACTGGGTTCTGGATTCTGGGTTTTTGTAATGTCGTTTCCGAGAAATTTGAATCATGATCATGATCATTTCACTTTTTCACTTTTGACATTTCATCCCATCTCTCTTTTATTGTTTTTCATCTACTTTTCTCTCGTTTTCTTGGGCTTTTCAAACTTGGGCTCAAACTTCAAGGGAAAATGGGAAATGTAAAATGAGAATCAAATTGAATTTCCATTCCTGTTTTTTCATCTCCAACTTTTATTACACTTTTACATCCACATTAATAAATGTGGAAAGAAACTGTGGACAAATATGCTGCTGCAGCTACAGAAAAGAAACGTTATCAACTTGAAGTCTTGAACCTTGACTTGACGTAGTTCAAATGAACTAAATAAGTCAATATAAAAATACAAAAAGTATCCATCAACAATCAACAATCTATAAAATATCAAGAATAATCAATCTTCAATCTTCAACAAACCACCGGGAATTGGGAAAAAGATGTAAACCCTCAGAAAAAAATATTATCATGGTGAATGATGGGTTTTTTGGTCGAATATCTCATTAAATCTCATTAGAATATCATGAGAATCTCATTGAGCCTCATTAAAATGTTACTAAAATCTCACTAAAAATATTGAAATTTTAAATATGATGAGATTTCCATGGGAATCGATTAGATTCTCATCAAATTTCCATGGATTTCAATGAGATTTTCGACCAAAGTCCCATTAGAATCTCACTAAGTGCACCATTAGATATCATTAGATTCTCATTGGACACAATGAGATTTTTTTATGAGGGAAAGAAATGTTTTGTATTTTTTTCATTTAGCTCTTTTTTTAAAATAGCAGAGAGATACAAAAACAAGAGTCAAATTCTGGAGTATGGAAAACAACTTTTTTTAATTGAGATTCTTTTGTGGTTTACTTTTATTTTTACAGAGTATAAAAATCACTGGATCCGCTTGCTGTTTCGGATTTCGGCTTTACATTGAAATACTGTTTGTACATGTATCATGTACGGTGTACAAAGTACAAAGCTTGTTTGACAACTCGCGTTTTCCGACGGAACGTGGAAATAGGAACGAGGAACAAGAGTAACAAATGTCAGACTAATTAGCAATAAAGGTCCAATTAGTACAAGTTTTATAGGATTCCACTTCCACAACATGGAAATATCAAGGTTGATTTCATGCCAAAGCCAATGCCAATACCAAAGCCTAAGTTCACATGCGAATCCGAATCCGAATCTAAATGTGAATGGGAATACAACCTTTGGGAGTTGGAATGGAGAATGAAGAAGGTGAGATAATACCCGTAAATTTTCCAGGTGCCGTATCACATTTGTAATTTTTACGTAGAACGTAGAAAGGTATTGTACTGTTGTGTTTTGTGTATTGTGTGTGATGTGGTTACACTGCTCATTTGTTCAACTATACAGATCTTTAGATAAAAAAGGTTTTGTTTTTTTTGCATTCATTCTGAATTCGAATTCCACGTAGACACATTGTCTATTGTCTACACATACAGAATACAAATACTAGCACACCTACGTGTCCATCTGGCTCTATGGAGAAGAACAATTGACATGAATAATGGATTTAATTGTACCGGTAACGGTAATAATAAACGGCCCCCAACTTTTCCTTCGCCTGAACGTTGACTCTGACTCAGACTTCCGTTTCCTCTGAACTCTGAACAAAATGGGAAATGTCAAATGTCAAACGCCACGTGTCGAATGGGGAATGCGAATGTTCCAGTGTCAATAAATGAGGAAATAAATACCTCTACTTTTATTTAACCTATCTAATAATGTAGAATGTACAAATGAATAAGTATCCCCTTTATTTATTCATGGATAAAAATCCTTGTTAAATGCCTTACGTTTGTTTGTATTTTTAAGTAAATTTTATACGAAAGAATAAATTCTTTAGGCTTCGGAAGCGAAACGAACTAAAAAAGTTATTATCTTATCGTTTTAGGTTTCAAACGGATTCTTAAAACTACCGTAGTTCCGAATTTGACCACTAGATGGCGCCACTAAAATGTTCTAAATTTTCCCGCTAGATGGCGCCACTAAAATGTTCTAAATTTTCCCGCTAGATGGCGCCACTAAAATGTTCTAAATTTTCCCGCTAGATGGCGCCACTAATGCGTTTTCAATGTTTACACTCTGTGGCTAGAGACAATAACACAGACGGACGAACGGGCACGATTATTGCAATCGGCAGCTTCGCTTCCTAAAAATGAGCAACACCATTTAATAAAATTATACCTAAAACCTAAAAGCGTGTAACATTACAAAACATTTAGCATGTAAAACTTGGAGTATAATCATTCTGTAAAAACACGCATTTTTAAACTACAGTAGATATTCGACAAAATAAATGAAAGATAAATATTGACAGAATAAATTGTTGAATTGTTTAACTGTCTGGCAACCATGTTTATGTATAATGTATATCGCTGCATATATTCATGTTTATTACTTATTGTACATTTGTTATAATTTTGCCCATTTAAAATTAGACAAGTAAAATCTATATTTTACGGTGTTTAATTTCCAGGGGAGTTCCAGGGAAAAGCGGGATGACTTTGTACTTTGTACTATAGTAAATGTGATGGTCTAGATTCTACATTCTACATTCTACAAGTATTATGAACGCATGAACTACACATGAAAATGTGTGTGTTTCTGTGTGTGTGTCTGCAGAGAAGGGAAAACTGGCTGGTCGTTGCGTTTCTTTCTATTTTTTGAGGTCGAGGTTAGATTACGTGCTTAGTCATCGTTAGTTAGCTGTTAGTTGTATTAGCGCTATTGCATTAGATTAATTCTGACTTGTGGAGCTCTCATCTTTTCTCTCATCTTTTTCCTCTGCGTAGATAAACATGTATGTTCAATATAGACTACACTTTACACACTGCACACACATGTCTTATGTACACATTTTTCTATGAGGTTGCAACTTGACTTTTCTTGTGTCCTTGTTGTTCTTGGTTCTTGGTGAAGTGAGTGGGGTTGGGTGTGCTGTGTGTGCTGGTTGTCCCTTGTGTCTACTACACACTCCAACTCCACATTCTCTGCATGTACACAGTATACTTTATATAGTTTGTTGAGAGAAAGAGAAAGTAGAGGAGAAAGCAGAGGAGAAAAGTCGACTGTTGGATGGAAAGATGTCAAGCAAGCGTAAATGAGTTTAGCTTGTGCAAACACGCAACTTGATGAGCTCTCTCCGATTTCCCCTCTCCATACTCCATACTTTATCCAAAAAATAATAGCAAGCCATACCATAAAATATACTTTACTCTTTACTCTTTTTACTCTTTTACTCTCTCTTTACACATTTGTTCACAGTTTACAATCTATAATCAACAATCCACACACACCGTTTACCGTTTAATCTACATGGACGCGTGTTGAGTATCGAGGTATTTGAAAAACTGAATTTTATGTAAACATAATAAAATTGCTGGTTGACGGTATTTTCTTGTTCCCTGCTCCAAAGGCTTGGACGATCCACAACCAAAAGGTAAAAGGCTTTTAACGTATTGGGAAAATTACATTTTACACTCCGCGTAGATATCCAAGTATTTTTATAAGCCAAGTCTACAGTCTACAGCCACAAGGACGACAAAAGACGACAGACGAAAGCGTGGAAGATTGTGCAATGAAAATGAAAACCAGTGAAAATGATGATGAAGGATAGAAAAAAACTTGAATGTTTCTGTTTTTCTTTTGGAAATAAAGTTTATCGATCGACATTGTACATTATAAATATACATATTAGGAAAGTCCTAATTTCTAATGTCTTTGCTTTTCGATTTCGATTTCGAGTTTATAGTTTATGGCTCGAAAAGATTCGGTGTTTTATGTTGCATGTAGTTTTTGTATTTTGTATTTTTGGGGTTGGTTATTGTTTCTCCAATTTCTCCATTCTCCGTGTTTTCAACTTTTAACGGCTAATTGCTTTTATCTTTTTTCCAAGAGGAAATAAAAGGAAATTTTTTAATGTCAGTGGAGAAAAGAGAAAATCAATAATAGAGAATACGAATGAGTCATATGCCAGTCCAGTCCAGTTGTTTTATGATGGCGGAAAATTGGCTTTCAAAAGATTACTAATCTGCACTCTGAACTCAGATTTTGGATCAAGTTTGAAGAATACTGTTCTAAAACGGATAAAATGTTGTACGGCTTTTTGTTTCTTTGTTTCTCTTTGAATTTACCCATTTAATGGAAAGCTAAAACAAAGTGTATGAAAGAAGAAAGAAGTGAAAAAACCACAAAAAGTATTATTATTATTATCTGTCTTTCATTTCAGATTTTAGGCGGTTCTACGGCCAGTGACCAATCAAATGAATTTCAAACGGGCATAGATTTTATTCTAGGAGGTTTTTCTGGAAAATTGGCTGATTCTTTTTTACAGCAATTTAAGTAGAAAAACTGATTGAAATCCTCTTGAAAAACTTATTTTACTTAGTTTTTTGACACGTCACCATTTCCACAAGAGCTGGGATTTTTAATGCGTCAACTGCTCAAACTAGTTTTTATGGGCCAATTAAAATATAGTCTGTGTATCATAGATATTTTTTACTTGCTCCCTTGCACTTTCTCTTTTTTAATTTCTCCTTTGTACTTTTTACTTTCTACTGACTAAAGATTAATTATTAACGATTAGCAATAGGAATTGAATATAGATGTTTTTTTACAAAAATAAAACCTTCTCCCATTATCCCATTCAAGTTTACCTTGACGTAACATTAAATTATATTACACGATACAATTCTTGTGTAACTACCTATAAATTGCATCTGTAGATAAAATACAAGTTCACGCATCAAAAATCAAAAGCTCTCCTTTTCTAGTTTTCTAATCCTCTAATTTTGTCAAATGTAAAAATGTGTCGAGTGTGAATTGATGACTAGTAAAATTCAGAATTCAAAATTCAGCATTTATAATCCAGCGCCCGGAGGGAATTAAAAATACATGTACAATGGGAATTGGAATTCTATTCATGTACATTTATATGATTTTTAGAGATGAATATATTTCCATGACTTGCCTAATGTTTACCTTATGGCATTTTTCGATAACTATTGAAGTATTTTTGAATTTACACTGTAGTTGAAAAATGGGAACACCTGTATCTAGTTCTAGTTGCAGTTCATATGTAGCTGTTTTTTAGACTGTAGATTTTAAATAGTGGTCTCAGCTCTGCAATGTACTGTACTGGATTGAGTTGAATTGAATTGAATTGGATGGCTCGGATTGGATGATAAATACATGCACATACAATCTACAATGTACAATTTACAATGCACCTTTACAACTCTAGACTCTCGAGTCTCGAGTTGTATAATATCTAAAAGGAAGGAAAGAAATAAAGAATGGAAGAAAGAGAAAGGGCTAGAGAGAAAGAGAGAGAGGAAATAAGCCATGACAAAATGACGCTGGAGGTTTTCATCCAAAAGTAAATCTCTCGGGAGGGAATTTAATTGGACAATCCATACATGTACAATCTACAATGTACAATGTTCATGTTCATATATTGATGCAAGATGGAAGGATGGAGGACCAAAGTCTATATTCTCTATAAAAAATACTCCATACTTGATACACATTTATACCCTTGCACAATGTACAATATATAATATATAACGAGGAAAGAAAGTGGAATCACGTAAGCAACACAACATTATTTTGTGAAGGTCTCCAAAAAAAATCCAACTCAACTCCAGAAACCCCAGAACCCAAAACCTAGAACCTAGAAGAATGAATGAGAGTATAGTAAAAGGAGAAGGAGACGGAGACGGACGCGAGGGAATAGAAACTCTTTTCATGGAGCTTTATCTCTTCCACTTTCTCCTACTCATACAACACACATACTTTTTTTTTGCTTTATACTTTCTTTTTTATTTTCTCTAGACTCTAGACTGTGGATTTTGGATTGTGGATTGTAGATGCCTTCAAGAATCAACGAATCGAGTAGAATAGAGTACAAATACATGTATGGGGTGAATACAATGAACCTAGCACGTACATCGTACATCGTACCTTTCCATTTTCAATACACATCCAACATCTAACATCTAAGCCTCCAGTAAAATACACACATAATGTTCTATAATTATATTACAACTGTGGAGCCAGTTCTCGATTCTCTATTCTATTCTCTCTATTCTGTTGGATTTGGGATTTTGGATTTTGGGTTCTGTATAGTCAGCATTCCACAAATATATATGTACACCTACATCCACGTTTAACTTGAAGTTTACGTTCCATTTCCGAGAAGAGGAAAGGGAAAGACATGGGAAATGGACTGTACAGTTCTGTATTATTATTTATTGCAAAAAAAAGCGTACATGTGTAAAATGTAGAGAGTAGAGTGTTCTTGTGTGTTTACTTCGTATACTTCGTCCTCAATGCTCTAGACTCTAGACTCTAGACTGGAGGCTCGAGCGTGTATAAATGTGGAGCTTGTACTTTTGTACTTTTGTGTATACTGTATACTGTACACTATGTATGAGGATTGTGTGGTATGCTGTACTGTGTTGTATTGTATTGTATTGTATTGTGTTGTGTTGTGTGTGATGGCCTAGAACGAGATGAAAAAGAAAAAGGAGAGGAAGAAGAAGAGGAAAGAACCTCAAATAAAAGAGTTGACACTAATGCAATAATTCTGGGACGGGGGAATGAAAGTACCTATTTTATTATTACGGCCTGTTGAAATTGGGCAAAAAAAGGAAAAGGAAAGGGGAAAGAGAGAAGAGAGAAGAGAGAAGAGAGAAGAGAAAGTGGATAAACTGTAAACTGTACAATGTACATGTGCATGCTCCATTTTTATTTCTATTCTGTGTATTCTATAGATTCTACATTGTACATTGTACATGGTAGATTGTAGATTCTAGATTCTAGACTGTAAAGACTGTAGAGACTGCAACAGGTTCATCATTTTTGGATGTTGAATTTTGGTGGATGGAGAAAATGGGGAAATGTCTGTGTACAATGTACAATGTACAGGTACTTTCACTTTATTTTTACATTTTACCGCAGTGACCTACAGACTTTATAGTTTTTGTACTGCCTCTAGTATAAAGAGAAAAAGAAAGAGATGAGGAACTACACACTACAATCTACGATACATGTCATGGATATCCAATGCATAGGCATTTTATATCAAGTGACTCGGAATATACTCTGAAATAATATCCTTTTATTTATACTATATAAAATAGAGGTATCTGTCATATTCTCAAAAATCCTTATATTATGTACGTATATTTAAGTCGTTCTCTTCCAGCCTCCATCTTTTAGATGCTGTGAAGAAAGAAAGAATATTACAACACACAACACTCTCTTTCACTCTGACGAAGAATCTACTACTTACTATTTACAATCTACCATCTACAGACCTGACCAACTTTTAAACCTCCCATAGAATACAGAATATGGAGCATAGAGGATAGAGCATTGAAAAATTCCTCCTCTCATCCATTTACAGCTCAATTCTAGGGAGACTTTTACATGTGGATGAATATGTGTAAAATGTGTATGTGTGTATGTGTGTATTTGTGTGTTTGTGCTTGTGTAAAGAAAACCCAAGTAGATGAAAAAGATGGAGAAAGAAGAAAGTTACATAATATTCCATTCCACTCAACTCTTATATAAATACAAGTACATGCAGTATTATTCTGTATAATGTAAGATGTAAGATGCACCAAACCAACCCAAACCTAACCAAACCAGCGTCAGGGTCGTATTGAGCAACATCTTCTCCTATGATATTGTATTTTTCCTCTAAAATCCAGAATCTAGAATCCAGAATGTAGAATTTAGAAAATGTGTGAGTAGAGAAAAACCTACTTAAAATGTCCCTGTACTAAACACACTCGCATCAATTTTCACATGAAGGAAACAACCATTTCCACGTAATTTCCAAGTATTTAATGTTCCTTGATATGGGTATTCCCCTGTATTGTACAATGTACAGTGTACAATGTATGTTCCATGTTGCTTGTTGTGGTGGATAAATGTGCTCTTATCTGCGTGTAAAATCCAGATATTGATTCACATCCAGATCCCAAACCAGAACCAGAACTAAAGGAACAAGATGCACATCTTGAGCTAGAGTGTAGCCGTAGGAAATAAAGGAAGGACATGAAAGTTTCTACTTTCTACTTTCTCCTTTCTACGTAGTTCTGTCTAGTGTGTAGTGTGTAGTGTGTAATTTGTAGTGTCTGCATGTTGAAGAGTCTGTTCATGTGTATGTGCAGAGGATGTGACAGTCAGGAGAGAAGTGAAGGGGAAATGGGAAAAGCAGCAACAGGTCTGTACTCTTCTGCACATACTTTTGCTTGTACAATGTACACTGTATACTGTACAATCTATACTGTGCTGCTAATGCGAGTGGTATCGCTCTTTCCTCCTCCATCTTCTTCTTTTTATCCTGTGCAGAATTCCATTCCATGTGAGGCGAAAGGGAAAGTATTGGAGCAAAAGTTCCAAGTTGGAAACCGAAAGTTGGAGCTAAAAAGGACTATCTTCTTTCTATATTTCGAGCAAGATTGCTAATAGCGTGATGCACACAAACATCCACATCCACATCTAAACGGAGGAAGCCAGAGAGAGAGAGAGATCCACATGAATTTCTCCCCTTTCTTTTCCTCTTCATACTTTTTTTCCTTTGATATTTCTATTCCTGGACCCATATCCGTATCTGTATCCGTATCCGCATCCGCATCTGTGATGTATAATACGGAAAATGTACAATGTACATTGTACATGCACAACTCTCATCTCATCTCACCTTATACAGATATCATGAATGTGTGTAAAGAACTAATATTATAAAACATGAAGGCGTTTCCACTTTCTAACATCCGCATACTTTTTTTTCTTTTTTTGTGTACGAGTACAAGTATATTATACAATATACATATTACATATTAGTAAGGATGGGAAAATAAATATCCAAGATCCACGGAAACGTGATCCCTGTACAGATAAACTATAAAACCAACCATCCAACAACAATAACATGAAAGGAGACGGGTATGAACGTATCAAGTTTTGGGGAAATGAAAAATCGAATACGTCTTCATCTACGTCTACATCTAGATCTACTATTAATACACCCACAGTAAATAGTAGAGAGTAGAGTTGGTGGACATTTCTAGAAAATACAAACTACAAACTACGGCAGTTGTGTAATCGTACGATACTTTTGTTTGTTATTTCTAGAAACAGATATTAGCTTCAAACTTTTTCTCTTGTACATATGTACATAAGTAATAAGTAGTTTCAGCATGATCGGAACTAGAACTAGAACTAGGGAAGTAAATGTTTTCTTTTTCTTCATCATTTTCTCCTTCATTCACAGTTTGTAGTTTATAGTTCATCCATGCACAATGCACAAGGAACATCATATTTTTGATAAACACAAAACTTCCTCATTCTTCATTCTTCAACTAGTTGTTTTTTTTTGGTTTTTACAAATTTCTATCTATTGCATTTTAATCTAATTTTCTCTATGCATTTGTTCATTAGCTTCATACCAGTAAAGATGTTTTTGCTTAAATTATTATTGAAACTCTAAACTGTACTGGAGATTCTGTTCTCTGATAAAAAAACGACGGATTCTAAACCTTCTTTTCAACGGACGCTGGTAAACTGGTTAAATAATAATAATAATAATGAATCAAAATCATGACTATGAGAGGAGGAGAATTGAGGTAATTTATTCGGCCAATGTTCCTTTTATTGTTCATACACTTCTCACTGCCGTACTAGACTCCGTTTAGATTCCATTCAGTTTACTTTATTTTGTATTGTGTTGTATGATGCTTTATGCTTCGCTATGAAATGGAGTGGTTAATATAAAAAGAAGTATGACTCTTTTGTACATAAACTGTGGACTTTGGACTTTTGGCTTCTGCTCCTGGTTTTTGGTTCTTGGTTCTTGGTCAAAGTCCTCCAGCCTAAAGGCTAAAGGCTTCAGATATTATTAAAGTCGTTAATATTATCTGTTGTGTCCAGTAGCAAGTAGCAGTACTTTGGATTGGATTGCCAGTCCCAGTGCCAGTGTCGGGTGAGAATGTGGAGAATGAGAAATAATAAGTAAATAAATGGAATTATGATGATAGAATAATAGCACAATGATCATCATAAAGTAGAAAGTAGTGCAAGTGGGAGAATTGAAAATATAAAGTACAACGTGAACATTGTACAGTTTGTAGATTTCTCCATGGTCATTTTCTCTAATGATTTATCATCACCTAATGACTCTTTTGACTGTGTACGCTCAAAACTATATAGTCTACAATGTACAAAGTAAACACTCGAAATCTACTTTTACAACAAGCGACCATCTACACCTCCATTCTATTAAACCATACAGTGAACCTCATTTCTTGTATTATATATCGGCTGGTCACTCTACATTCTACACTCCACACTCCATATTATACATGCTATGTGCACTGTGCATTGTACATGAGAAGATTGAACTAGTGCTCCATATTCTCTAATATCTAGCATCTAGTTTCTGATATCCAGTATCATAATACTCCTCCTGACGCTCGTTCTCCGGTAGTACTGGTCGTTAAACATTTGCTGCACTCTCCAGTTCCAGTTCCAGTACCAAAGCCAGTGCCTACATAATATATTTAGAGTATTACACAGCATTCACCAGAACCGACACCGAAACCAGAACTTGATCCAACTACAACTACAACTACGATTATATGTACAATGTACAAGCTGTCTATTGTCTATTGTCTATCTGTGTGTATTCTAGATTCTAGATTCCTGGATTCCAGTGGCAGTAGTAGTTTTAGTACGTGTGCATTATGTGCAAGTGGCAACAGTTGTCGTCAACTCAACTCTTGTTCTGGCTCTGACTCTGACTCTGACTCTCTTTCACTTTCATCCCTTCTTCATTTCTCTGTCCATTTTCTACTTGTCTGTGTACTGTGTACTCGTAGTTTCCATGATATTACAAAGAGAAATAGACTATTGTATGTCGAGTTAATTTAATTGAGTGTTATTGCCACTTTTCTCTTTTCCATTTCCATTCCCCATCTTCCATTTCCCATCGCACATCAAACAGAATAGCAGAATAGTAGAATAGCAGAATGCTTGTCTGTCTGCACAAACCAGAAGCCAGCAGGCACGCAGGCAGGTTGTGATCATAATAGTCATCACAGTGATGGTAATAATAATAATAGTAGAAATAGTGACTGAATAAAACGGAGGATGAAGAGTGAAGAGGAAAAGCTATACACTATATATATTGTGTTTCATTTCATGAACATTCTGAATATCAATTACACCTGAACCACGAACCATCCTCATCAATATCAATATCATCAGAATCATCATCATCGTCATTCCACTCCTTTCCATCTTCCATCCCGTTTCAGCTTTATCTTGTACTTTGTACTTTGTACATATTTATCCCATTAAATAAACTGCACTTTCCCATTTTATACAGCATACAGCTTTTCTCCAGAATCCCACTTTCTCCTCTTGAGCAATAAAAATAAAATCCTCATCCCAAACTCGAAAAACAGATAACTATTAGAGAAAAGGGTAGACTGATGAGGATTTCAAGTTACTTTGATACGGAGTATTGATTATCAAGTTCAAGATAATACCAATTATTATTATTATTATTATCGAGATTAAAATCATTCACATATGTATCCACAGTCCACAGGAATATTCTGAAAATTCTACAGTAAATAACAATCAAAAGCGAGAAGAAAAGGAAAGAGAATTCTGCTTATTTCTATATTTGTTATAGGTATTTAAGGATCGATGAGGATCGTTTACTTTACGATCCTCCTCTTTTCCTCTTTTTCCCTTTTATCTTTTATCCTTTATCCGTTTCAGGTAAAATTAGCTTGATCTCCCGCCCAGCGTGAGATGGAGAGAGAAATGAGGATCCGTGAAAGTTGAAACTTGAAACGTTGACCTGTCTATCTGTTTTGTTTGTAGTTTGTAGTTTGTAATCACTCACAGTTGGAGTCGGAGTTGGAGTTGAGTTCTAAAGTGGATCTATAACTGAAATGAAAATAGTCTTCATCATCCTAAATATCATTTCTGGGGATTTTCTATAGTGAGCCATTTCCGATTTCAATATCAAATCATATCATGTTATATCATTACACCGACGGGGAAGAGGAACTTGAACCCTTTTCAAGTCCAGTTCATCACAACCGTCCGTGAACCGTACATGCACAATTCAAGTGCCGCTTCAATTGCATTCGACAGTTGTCAGTTGTCACAAACATCCGGATTCAAATTTACTCATAGAGTTGAGACTTTACAGACGACTAGAGTCAAGAGTCAAGAGACAAAATACAAAAGACAAAAGACAAAAGATGAGCGATGAGTAACGTACACATCATACACACATGATATATGCCTCGTTAATTAAAAAGCTTCTCTTTTACCTTTAAACTCAATTTTAATTGGTAAACGTCAGTACTTTTCATTTAACAGAAACTATTCTTCTATTTTTCATCTATGCTTAACATTATTATCATTATCATCAGGTTTACGCCAGATATTTTAGTACTATAGAGATGAATTTGGAACTTGAAGCTCACCAAACGATGGAAAAACAAGTACAAAATTAATCTGTCGTTTTGTATAAATTGACCACTGTCCATCTTTACATTCTTTTTATTTTTTAGTTTGTATATTTTAGAAACGGTCTGAAAGACTCATCTAATTTACTTATAACATTCCCCATTCTCCATTCCATCAATTTTTTTTACTCTCCTTGCAAAAAAACAAGAAGTACTACAAGAAAAAGGAAAGGAGCTGGATGGAGTGTATTTTCTTCCTCCGTTTCTCCTTTTTTGTGTGGATTATATTCACTTATGATGAGGTTCTTGTTCTCATTTTGGTTTTGGTAGAGGCTAAAACCTGACAATGTACGATACAAACTGTACATTGTACATTTTATATACCAAGTTGAAGGTTGAAAGTACTCTGCGTAATACGCTGCCCATGTGGAAAATGTAAGAGTGCAAAGGAAGGAGAGGAAGGAAGTACACAGGCAGAATAGAAATGGGAATACGAAAACGACGCAAGAGTAAAAGTACCTTCATACTCCATTTTCCACACTCTTTACTTTATACTCCAGTTAGAGGTATATTAAAAGCTAAAGACGGAGAACAGCAGAACACACACTCGGGCAAAGAATAGGAAACGGGGAAAGTGGAAGAATGAGATCTGAGATCGGGGCATCCACAGGATCCAGGATCTCTCAAGTCTGGAGTCTAGAGTATGGGGTCTAAAAGAAGAGACCGACATTCGTATCCACTGTGCACTGTATAATGTATAGTGTAAAGGTAAACATATGAGATATGTAGAATATAGAATGTAGAATGTAGTGTAGAGTCCCATGAAAAGAAAGCTGAAAGCTGGTTTTGGCTCCTGGCTGTTTCATTTTAGAATTTTACTACAAGAGACCCGAGGATTCAGAATATTCATCTTTTTAACGGAGATGCAAGAAAAAGAAGCAAAAGCAAAAGAAGAGGTGAGAAAATATAATATAACGACTTGCACATTGCACATGTACAAATGTACACCTTTACTCACTCACTCACACCAATACTCTGACTCTGACACACCTAAATTCTCAATTCTAGAATCTAGAATGTAGATGGATTCATGTGTGGAAAATGTACCGTCTAGATTCCATACTCCATATCATGCATCTGCGTCATTCATCTTGACTCACAAGTCTCAACTCAACTCTGCTCTGTATCCAACATCCAGGATCCAGAATCCAGAGTAAACCAACCAAGAGAAAAGAAAAGAGAGGAAAAGGTAGAGGTTCTCTCTCCTCTTGTGTATATTCTTCCACTTTTCTTCCCATTTTCCCATTGTGTGGATGCGATCCCGTTCTCTCTCTCTTTCTCTCTTGGTTTTCAATCCTCAATTCTCCGTTCTCCATTCTTCATGTACACACATGTAGGTTTCAACATTTTCTCATTCTCATTTTTCCATCAGCTTTTTCTTCCCCACCGCACCGCACCACTGACTGACTCGCCTCCCTTCCTTCCCTTTATTCTACATCACTCCACTACACTCGAGCCAAAGCCAAAGCCAAAGCCAAATCGACAATCGACTCGACTTGACTTTCTCTAAAACCAAAACTCAAACTCCGATCCAACTGGATGTGAAAGTGAAACTGAAGAGTAAAGAATGAAGAGTGAAGAGAGCGGATGAAAAGGGAGAACATTATTGATTTTATTCCAGTTTAAGTGAAATGAGAATGAAAAGTGTTGAATGCTCAACGAAAACCAGAACCAGAAGCAGAACCAAACGAAACTGCATAGAGTTGAGCAGAGTTGAAGACAAGGGAACAAAATAGAAGAGAAGAGAAGAAGGAAAACTGTTAACTGAATATTGAGTATGAAACAACAGCCCGTCAAATTCAAAACTCAAAGTCAAGTACAGTAGAGTAAAGTGAAATATGGTAGTTTTGTTCTCAGTTCTCAGTGCAACAGAATGTAGAATGTACAATGTAGATTCTCTTGCAAATGCTAGATTCTAGATGCTAGATTCTAGATTCTAGATAAGCTCAATACTCCAATAAACAAGAACAGCTGAACAGAAGTTGGCTTTTCCCTATGAAACTTTCACACACATTTCCCATTTTCATGTCAGTCATGACTCTTAACTCTTGACTGGTGACCCACAACAAGCTCAATGTACAATGTACAAAGTAGAAAGTACGATGTACAGCTCACAGCGTCTCCATTCTCATTCTCATCCTACTGTCACTCGTCCTGTTGTTGTCATTTTCATTGGCATTGTTATTGTTGTTGTTTTCAATACAATCTTCACAGTCTGTCGTCTCCTCATCTTATCTTATCTTTATTTTACATGTAACTATATGAATGAATATTTATTTGATATGGGTAGGCACCCTCTCAACTCTTACATGTAACTATATAATGTATCTTGTACAATGGAGGAACATCAAGTGGGTGAGTTGATTTCGTGTTCAAACTGGAAGATGGTACATGGCACATGAAACACGAGTAATGGATAATGGATAATGGACAAGATAGAAATCCCATTGTCTTCAAAAACGATAAAAAGGTAAAGGGTCCGCAAATATTATATTACATATTACATTAAGTTATAGATGTAGATAAACAACTAGATATAATAACAGCATACCATATGAAGTATGACGTATGACATTTAGAAGACTGTGAAACATGTGTGGAAAAATTAAAAAGTCTAAATGGAGAAAATGTAAAATCATTCAACTGTTCATACACCAGACACCAACGCCAATACCAATACTAATACAAATAAAATCTCTAGCCCAGAGTCTAGAATTGAGATGTTTATATCTATGCATTCTATAAAATTGGTATCCGATGGCGTCCTGGCGTGTGTCAGAAAGTAGCTTTATTGGCTATTATTTGGGCTAATAGGAAAGGCTATTATTTCGGCTAAGAGAAAAGGCTATTATTTCGGCTAACAGAAAATGCTATTATTTTAGCTAACAGAAAATGCTATTATTTTGGCTAAGAGAAAAGGCTATTATTTCGGCTAACAGAAAATGCTATTATTTCGGCTAAGAGAAAAGGCTATTATTTTGGCTAAGAGAAAAGGCTATTATTTTGGCTAAGAGAAAAGGCTATTATTTTGGCTAGGAGAAAAGGCTACTATTTCGGCTAAGAGAAATGGCTACTACTCTGGCTAAGATAAAAGGCTATTATTTCGGCTAAGAGACAATGCTATTATTTCGGCTAACAGAAAAGGCTATTATTTCGGCTAAGAGAAAAGGCTATTATTTTGGCTAAGAGAAAATGCTATTATTTCGGCTAACAGAAAATGCTATTATTTTGGCTAAGAGAAAAGTGCTATTATTTTGGCTAGGAGAAAAGTGCTATTATTTTGGCTAAGAGAAAAGGCTATTATTTCGGCTAGGAGAAAAGGCTATTATTTCGGCTAGGAGAAAAGTGCTATTATTTTGGCTACAGAAAATAGTTACTGTTTAGGCTAAATGAAATGATTATTCTAAGCCGAAATTTTATCTCGAGTAAAAAAAACTAGAAATTTTGGGCCATCCGATACAGTTTTACGAATTAGTTAAATTCACTCCCATCATTTGACGGGCTTTTTATTTGTATATTACAAAACTCAGAGCTAAATACTCAGTATTTGACGCCTTTTCCATTGAGCAACATTACCAATCCTATAATTTTCTTGAGGGAACAACTTTCTTCGTGTTTCCTTATTAAGACAAGGAGAAGAGGAAACAACATGAACATTGAACATGTGCTGTCTGTCTACTTTTGTCCATTTCTAATGTGTACACTGCACACTGTACACTGTACTTGGCAATGGTGGATGAGGCGTGTAATATCTGACACAATAGGTACTTTATTTTCTCCTTTCTTTCTCCACACTCAATCATACTTTCTGAAAAGTTTCATGTACAGGTTCACTGTACAGTGTACAGTGTACATTGTATATACAACAGAATGAGTGTGCATGTAATTACGTCTACGTCTACGTTTTTAGTTCTTACGTTTACATTTACATTGACGTGTTCTTGAAATGAACAGGATGAATAGTCTAAAGTACAATTTACAACCTATAAGCAAATGTTGTATGCTTCATATATTGTAAACGTGTAAAGAAAGTTGATTCGAACACGGGGAATATGAACAAGGAACAATGAACATTCAATCAATACTGGAGAAAGTAGAAAGTGGGAAATATGAGGTTATGTTATGTAGATTCTCTTGTGTCGGAGAAAGCAGCGAAGAAACCTTGAAGAAATCCAGGATTAAACAAACACAGAGATGGAAGGGCGAGTAAAACAGAAGAGAACCGTGTCCGTGAGAAATGTCTAGATTCTATATTCTAGTTTCTAGCTTCTCTTTATTATTATTATACAAACTACGAACTACGAATTACGAGGTAAGGACAAGACACTTGCTTGAATTTTCAGTGTTCCGTGAACATTGTATTGTATATTGTACATTGTACATACACTTGTGCCAGACTGCAACAAGTTAATTATGAGACAAGGTATAGAAAAGGTACAAACGCGCTACAAAAAGGAAGCAGCAAATGAACCATACTTCAAATTTCAAATCTAGAGAAACTTGCTACTCTTTTTGTTCTGCCTTCAAAACTGGTGATTTTATTGGGAAAACACATTTGGCATTCTATTGTGTTTTATAAGTATTATAAATTATAAACCTTGTTCGAAAAAACATTAAAACATGAAATGACAACTCTTTGAACATTTGAAATTTGAATGCACAAAAGACTTGAAAAATCTTGAAAAAAGTTATTTGGAAATTCGGAAAATTTGGGATTTCATATTGACTTTTACCACAAATATTTACAAAAACACGCCTTGAAACCAATTTAAATTCAATATAAAATACATTTACATTTTACATTTTATCATTTAGAATTTTAAATAAAAAACTAAAGCATTTAAAGAAAAAAAGAAAACTTGTTTTTTTGCTAACCTTGTACAAAGATGAAGTAACTTGTTTTGGATTTTTATAAACTAGTCAGTTGAATTTGAAGTTGAATTTGAATTTGAGTCCTCATCACATTTTCACATTTCAAATACATGTCAACTTTTATTTCCTATCCGGATCCAGCTCCGGATATTTTAAGTTGTCACTATAGAAAATAGAGCGTAAAACTATTTATCGTAGAAACTGCCTTCACACAGGCGGATACACATTCCACTTCCAGTTACAGTTGGTGAGGAGAAAGTTGGAGAGTTGAGTATTAGTATTATTTGGGAGTGTCACTCTCATCATCATGGTAATTTTAATTTTAATTTTGATTGCAAATGTAATTGTAATTGTAATGGTAATTGTATTGTGGGGGAAATTTCACTTGGTTTCAAAAGTTTGAGACACGAGGGACGTGTATCATGTACATTCTCATACATATAATATAATATTATAGTGTATTATATAGGCGTGGAGGAAAAACGTGTGTGGTGAGATGAAGTTGAGTGGTTTGGAATTTTGGAATTTTGGAGTTTTGGAGTTTAGAGTTTAGAGTTTAGAGTTTGGAATGAAATTGGAGTGAAAGTTTAGGTAGTTGGAGAATGATTCTGATCCTCAGCATGATCATGAGGAAATGGTGGTGATGCCAAATGTTGATGGCTGTGATGAGATGGAGAATGGAGATGGAGATCCAGATGCAGATCGAGGGTGATAATGACTTGCTGTTTCTGTTTCTGGTTCTGGTTCTGGTTCTGACTCTGACTCTACCTTGCCTTCATCCCTTTTACGACGAGTTCTGGAATTCAATGATGATGGATGAGGACAATTAGGATGATGATGATTATTATTATTATTTTTACTACTACTTTTACTATTTTTGTGGTGGTGGTAGTGGAGAGAAAAAGTGAGAAATTCACAGGAGATCAGAACCAGTTGTGGAATTTTTGGATTTTGAATATCTCCATTTGAAAAATGTGAGGAGAATCCCCCATCTTCATTTTCATTTCCATGTTTTGCTTCTTCTTCTTTCAGGAAATTATTACCATCCGGCTCAATTACCATCATTATCACATGCAAGAGCTAACGCCAGGATGTCCCGTTTTGATGAGAGTTGATTCCACATCAATTTATCTACTATCTATACATAATACATAACTTTATTTCCTTCAATAAGCTAAAAAAATTTCAACTATTTATTTTCCCCCACTGAATGAATCAAGATGGAGCTTGAGGTTGACGTGTATTTTTGACATTAGTAAAGAACTAAAAGTGGATGGATAATGGAGAGACGCGCTGATAATTTTTTGATTACAAATAGTGAAAGTGCGTGGAGCGTGGAAAAATAGAGCGTCAGAGAAAGGTGTGTTATTTTTTCATGGGCAAGTGCGTGTTTACTATGTGCGCTGCAACTTGTTGTATCTGTATCTGTATTATATTTGTAGTTGAAGTTGCAGTCCTTTTTTTTATCTCGACGCATTCCTCCGCGTACTTTCTCCTATCTTTGCCATGACATGTGAAAGCATTTATTTGTATTTTGAACTCGTCCGTCTCTTTCTGTGACCGTATTTATGCGTCTCTTTTATCTTTTATGTGTCAAGTCACGAACTGGGATTTAGATTTGGATTACAAGCTTCATTAGTAAATTGCTTTCTCTTTTTCTGCTGTCAATTTATTTATTTATGGAACTTTGGATTCAGATTCAGATCAAAAACTGATAATTTTCCAGAACCCAGAAAATAATAACAATAACAATTTTCTGATACGACTTTGACACTAAACTCCAACTCCGATTCTGTTCCAATTTTTATGATATTTCACTCTTCACTCTTTCACTGTCGGATGAGAATAAAATGTATTTACTTTGGATTGGGATTTTAATTTGGAGGTCCAAGCAGTGACAACTGATGATGATGATGACGCTGACGCTGACGCTTTTAGTTCCGTTTCCATTAAAAGGCAGGAGTGGGAGTGAAGAGGATTGAAAATGTTATGAGGAATTGAATTTGACTTTGAATTTAAAATTGAAATTGAGATTGAGATTGAAATTCCAGTCAGTCTCCGTCACCTTCAAAACCACATGAAATCACCATGAAAAGGAAAAGACACTCACACTTTACAGTTTACAGTTTTATGGTAGAAGAAGAAGAGGTGATCAAGTCAATGAATGACAAATCTTCACCATCTTTTCCTCTACACGTTTACACTTACAACTTGAACTTGTTTTTGTAGTTGTATTTGCTGTTGCTTTGGTTCGTAAAGATGTACTTTGAGCGTGAATGGGAATTTGGGATGGGAATGTGGACGTGAGGAAGAACAAGAACAAGAACAAGTTGGCTGGCTGCAAGTCGATTCCACAGTCCACAGTCCACAGTTTATCGCCGATTCACAACTGAAGAACCTGAAGAAGCTTTGGAGGACTTTTTACTCTTTTTTTTTTACTTTTTTTACTTTTTTCTTCAATCCTCAATCCTCAATGTGAGGCCGGAGCACATACATAATACATAATGATGATACTTGAAACACACTGAAACTCTGAAATACACAACTCTCAACTCGACTCTCGACTCAGCACAGACACAACACTCATCACAAAGTAGAGTTTGAGATGTAGGAGGTGGAGATGTACACATTTACACAGGGAACAGCTCAAGATTCAACTCAATACTCAGCTCAACTGAGGAAAAAAAACCTAAAGTAAAATAAAATAAAATAAAAGAGAGAAAAGGAACGACGCACAAATCTTACAAATGTGGTTTTTATTGTAAGGATTTACAGTCCAAAGAAGCAAAGGCTTCTTGTACTTCTTTTTTTCCTGTTCCTTTTGCTGGTTTGAGGAAGTTGTCTATCGTGAAAATGAGTGAGATGCGGCTCAACTCACAGGGAATCACATTACACATTACATTGAATTGCATCACATCACTCGGGGTGTTAATGTTATTTAGTCGTGAGTAAACCGTGTAAATGCCAAATGCCAAAATGGATCCTTTCCTTCTTTTTATGTCCCACTCTCCCTTTTTTTTCATTTACACATCTTTGGATTTCGGATCAAGATTCTAGATTCTAGATTCTAGATTCTTCTTGCTGTAACTCCAGCTACATAAAAAACATGGATCTTTATTTATTTAGTTATTTCTACACCCATCTTTCGTCTTTCATCTTTCATCTTTCACTCACACTTGATAAAATTGTTTTAAAAGAGGAGAAACCCAAACCCAAACTGGATAATCCAAGGAAATTTTCTTTTCCTCAGGGAAAATGTCTTTTAATAAGCGTATTAATCCTCTTTATCTTTTATCCATTAGTTGTCAAATTTCCTCCTTCTTTTTATTATGGACTTGTTTTAAGAAAGATTACTAATGGAATTAATAATTTTTTGACGGGAGTGTAAAATTAATAAAGTCACTCCGATTCACCGACCATTTTAATTTTGAGACTCCCATTTTCCCAGTTCCCAGTTGAATATGTTGAATATTTTTACATGGATTGAGAGGAAAATTAGGGCAATTTTAGCAGTAGAATTTCTCCTCAACTTGATTTTGGTTCCGGTTCATTTTTTGGTTTAGAGAGAACTAAAAAAGGAAGTGTTTGTATTTGTATTTTGTTGTTTGTATCAAGTATTGAATTGTGATGATGATCCTTTGATTCGATGCAATGCAATTGAATACAAAATACAAAGTACAAGTAAACTCTTAACTCTTAATTCTGAGTTGATGTGATTTGTTTGAGATAGGACAAAGTTTTCAAGGTTTCCACTTGATTTGATTGTTCCTGGTTTTGTTTGTCTTTTGACAGCCTGGAAAACAACAAGGACAAACAAGAACAAGAACCAGGGAGTTGACAATGTCTCCGAGTTTTGTATCAATGGATGAACAGGTTCTATTGTTTCTTCAACACAATCGATTCTGGATTCTGGGTTCTCAAATGTCGAATGTCGAATCTAAATTTGAATTTGAGTTGAATCTGAATCCTGGTTGTTTATTTACTCCATTGACTCATTTCACTGTTTGACTGTTTGGCTGTTTGACGTTGGGCATTGATTTGACTTTGTATCTTTACTCCGTTCTCCGTATTTCGTGTTTCCTATTTACAATTGACAATTGACAGTGTACACAAAACTTTTGTTGTTTCACGTTCTATTCTCAATTCTCAATTCTCAATTTTCACACGATGGAACAGCATGCATTTGAATCCAGTTCAAATGTCAAGTGTTCTTTGTCTCGCCTCTCTTGAGTCGCTTGTTCTCTGTACTTTCACCCCGAGAACTAGAATTAGAATTAGAATTCGAATTAGAAATCCAAAGACAATGAGGATAACACCAACGCACAACAAAACACACGAGGAAATTCAAATCCAATTACGGGCTAATTTTCTCGTATCAACTTTATTCTTTCTATTTTACGAATATAACTATTTTTATTATTTTTATTCTTATTCTTCAACTTGTTATATTTTTACTCTTTACTGTGAGAGTTGTTGTTTTTTTGGGATTTTTGTGGCGGTTGGATTTTAAAAGTTTCTTGATATTTTGAATATTAATATTTTTGATATTTTTTTTAGATATTGATATTTTCAGTCTTTTTGTCTATTATAAATTTTTTTTTTCAGGTCAGTTCACAGTATGATATTTTCAATATTAATTAGGAATGATATTTCTTTTTACAAGATATGCACAAAGAGTACTGATGATTGTTACTGTTATAATGATAATATTCAAGTTTCAAGTTTCAAGATGATGTGCTGTAGTCTGTAATATTTACAATTCACAAACAGGAAGAAAAAAAACAAAAAGGCAGGCCTTTTTCCCCTTTCTCGTAGTTTTCAAAGAGGTTTTTTTTACTTTTTATATTATAGTTGAATTGATTTTGTGGTTTAGTAAAAATTTAATAAAATGTATACTGTTTATCTGTGTATCTGTCTTTTTGTGTGTATATACAATGTATTGAATATATTATATAGTGTACAAGTGTGTGACACAAATACATGGAGGATGCAGATGCAGACGGCT